>JBBPJV010001191.1:0-10735 GCA_038088915.1 Sutorius aff. eximius
TGTGATCATTGAAGGCAGCGGGTATGGATGGTATATGGATACACGTCTGTTCGATTGAAGGAAACTTTTGACATGAATGATGCATCTATACGTTCCCGATTTCGCGTTGATAGACTGAAAGATCCGTGGATGATATGTAGTCACGTCCTTATCCAAACAATCATTCCACTGTGCCAGTAGAATGGTCCCGCTCCTCCAGCACCCTTCTCGACGCTTTGAGCTACCGTGCTTGCGCGTGGAGAGCTCGCAAAGGCGAATTCAGGGCTCCACAGGAGAATGGTGCCCATGTGAAGCACACTGCACAAACTTCCATCACAACCGAATTAGGACCGCCACCTCAGCAGAAACGACCCCAAGCCCCACAGCTGTCATCACCAAGATTGGCAAAAGATTCCAAAAAGCGAAGTCTCTTTGCCGCACGAGGATCCCCTTTTGCCCTAAGATTGCCCGCCAAAGCAAACCCGCGAGCGAAGCTGAGAACGTGAAACTGACAGCGCCAACGTTCGACGCCACAGCGAGTGCTATAGCGGCTGCACGGTCGGCATCGTGTGGAAGGGCAGCAGCGCGAACGACTTTGGTGAGGAGGATAGTGGCACCGATGTTAGTGCCTGAGAGGTTACACAGGATAACGCCCAGGACACCGACCAACCAGATAGTGGGGTGCACCTGATTTTGGGACGCTCGGACGAGCCAGTTGGCGAAGACATTAACCCATCCCTGATGATTGAGGGCTTCGATAAGGATGAACTGAGAAAATGCGAAGGGAACAAGAGCAAAGGGTAGCCGTGGTAGCGCAGTCATGAAAGTGGGAAAGTGTTTGTCGAGTCGGTCGCACAGACTGTCCACGTGCGACCGGCACCGTTGGAGAATTTGCGGCATCTTGATCTCCGCTTCGGGTGGGAGAGTAGGCTGGGATGACTCTCTGGATTGAATTTTGGGAGTGGTGGGATGCGACCCAACGGCGGTTGCTTCGTCAGGTGGAAAAGATGGTAATCGTTCTACATCGGAGAGCGAAGATTGATGGGGGGGGCGGTCTCCAATGCGCGAATGCTTCTCACCCGTAGAACCTTCGTTGGACCCTTCCACAGCCTTGGGCAACCCACGGCCCAACATCGAGATACCACGAGAGTATCGGTAATGATCCCATCCGAGATCGAAAAGGAATTTGCCAAAAGCGAAAGGCAGGCTGATCATCCAGACGTCGATTCCGAAAAAGCTAACAACCAGACAGAGAATAAGCGTCGCGCCAAGCATGAAACTGCCGACACAGGCACCAAAGGGGTCCAGAAGGGCCAACCGGGGATTCCGATGCTCAGCACGATTTAATTTCCGCGGGACTTGCTTGCGGTACTGTAACGCGAGGACAACAAAGCAAAAGATGTTGCAGGCGAGGAAAGGAAGGATGGTGTATGCTGTGAAGGCGGCATTGTTGACACCGAAGCCTTCACAGATGACGACCTTGTGGGAATGTATTTCAGTATATATGATCGTGAGTGTGAGAAATACACACATTCGTGGGATTCCCCACGAATAACACCATGCTAGCAGTGTTCGCAGCAGCAAACTCGGCCATGACCCATGCCCATGGGGGGAGTTGTGCAACTTCCGTGTAGTAAACGAGGAATGCGGTCCCAGAAAGGATGACAGGGTCGTTGCCCAACAGAATCGAGAGAAGAGTGAGCATGATGTAGAAATAGAGGTACAACTTCCACCCATTGTAACCGCCCATGTTGCTAACCCAAAATGCCGCAGCCTGGAGTACACCGGTGATGTCGAGGGTGATGGCCATGTAAGCCAGAGAGAAAAAGAGGATTAAGATATTGTATGGTTTGACACCCTCCGTACCGACGATCCCGTCGCGAATGACCGCTGGGTCAAGACACTGGGCGGCCCATAGTAGGGCGATAGCGAGGATCGGCGCGGTGGTGAGATTTATTGCTATTCGAGGTATAGGGCGAGGTGTGGGTATTGAGACTGGATGAATTACGAAGAAGATGGAAACGATGAATACCACCAGGGTGGCGATGGCATATCCAGAGGTCATTCGAGAGTATCCGAGTTCCGAGACAGGGTGACGCTCTGCACACGAAAGCAAAAGCTACGGTTGAGAGCGGATGGGGGGGTTATATACACCACAAGCCTTTTTTATAATGTGGCCGAATGACTGCCCACGGAGAACTTCTGTTTGGAAGATCTCGGTTTTATACTTGCTTGTGAACGAAAGCTAGAATATTCGAATGGAAAGACTCAACTTGGCGTTGCAACAGCCTTACGTAACCATCCTCTGGGGAGTAAGCGGCGCAGATAAGCTGGTGCAAATACACACCTGCCGATTCGTCAACTACTCCATAACCACCGCTGCCAGCGTTGACACCAGCAGCATCGACAAGCAACCCGAACCAATTGTAATTGCAGCACAATGATGCGGTTCAAACAATCCAATCGCACCTGCCATGCCGAGAAACCAACCAGTGCCGGTCGCCGGTGACCTCTGGTCGGTGTTGGACCGAAATTATTGTCTCGCCTCGAGCGGCGGCCGGGAGCGTCGCATGGATAACTATCCACAGATGGAGATGTGACGCGATGTGTTCTGACAACCTCCGCTTGTGCGTTGCGTGGGCTTTGCTCCACGACTCAGTGCATGACCGATCAAATGTGAACCCAAGAATTCGTCCTGTGGGTCACTTGCGGTGCGCTTCGTCAGCTGTGTATACTGGAGCGGTTGTAAGTGAACCTGCCAACTGGTAAGTTGTCGGACACTAGATACGTCGCCAATAGGCCACATCTGGCTCTTCTGGCGATAGCCCCCAGAGGTTATTCCTCGATAAGACTTTTCCGCACCACAGAGGAAGATGAATTGTCACAGCCACTGATCCACTCGGAGCTGTTAGACCTCTGGGACTCTATTATAGGCCATAATGCCAACGTGACAGCCCCGAGCTGCCAGATCGGGGCAATCAGTAAACGGGCGGTGGTACCAATTAACTAGTGCAGTGGATTCGATCTCCCTTGGAAACAGGCCATACCGAGACCCCAGATCCTTTCCCCCCAGGAGGCGGCCAAACTGCCATGCGGTGAGCAATGTCTAAAAATCATGGTGAACCTCTCTTGCTTCCACCGGTTAACGGCAGAATAAACACGCAGAAGCGAATGTCCTGTGTGCATCCGACTCAGAGGCTAGTCATACGCAGGGACATACAGCTGTGCGCGAGGTGGGGCGGAGCAAGAGGCCCTCTAGTGCCTAGTGGGAGACTGACAGTAGCCGATAACAAGGGTCCGGCAGTCGATGCACAGGTTGTCGAAGTTCTCAAAACCCTTCTGAGCGTAATAAGGCGCGGATTCGCCGACGCGGCGTGGGACTCAACCAATGAATCGTAGGCGGGGCTGCGTAGGTGTTACTGAAAGCTGGACCCCACTCTACTGAGTTAGCGAGAGATTGACAGGATGAACCTTGGGCCCGGTCGCTTCTGTGGAGCGAGCACGATTCTGTGAGTATGAATGTCGAACTCGGTATCATATGGGAACAATAGAAAACCACAGTGAATGGATCAAAGCGTCTCCTTCCACATTTCCGCTTCTGTATCATAACGGAATACCCAGCGTACCCGCACCAGTCGAGGCAATTCCTGTGACTGTCGATCTTCTTGTGTACATGGCATCTAGTCGTTGTTTCGCCTCCGCTCGCTATAAGTATAAACGGCCATCTCCGATGATCGAGTCTTCATGCCTGTCCGTCTGAGATACACTTATTTTCCCTGAAACCACCTAGCCCCAATGCATTCAGTGTTACACGGATCACTCTCGCGGGTTTGAGACACGCAAAGTCGACCTGTTAAACCATTCCATTGATTAAAGGTGCCAAATTGCTGCCATGACTTAAGTACATGTAGTAGCCGACTGCTTTCAAGGTATGACATGTGCTCACCCTCGAGCTCTCTCTCCACAGAGACTTCAAACCTGGCTTCTTCCCTCATCTGCCATGTGTTACGTGGATGGTATTTGTCAGCATGGGCGCTTCCTCAATGGTGCCACGACCCTCAACGAGCGCCGCATCAGTTCAGCGCGGGTTTCCCTCCAACCACGTTCTCAACAATGTCGGAACATATCTCGATACCCATGGATACCACTTTTACACCCAACACCTCGACAGAAGTATCTAAAGAGGCAGGACAGCATGATACCCGGAGACAAAGTGATGGTACGAATCAAGACCCGGAAGGCCAGTGTATGCTAGGCAAAACGCCCACTCCAATGTAAGTTTCTCGGCCTGCACCTCAGCGATGACACCCGCGTGAACCACTGAAAACTCTGAACTGCAGCTACCGACATGCAGCGCCCTCGGGACCATGGCCATGGATGGACTTCGATGAAGATGTTCTCGGAGTCACTCCACCCCCCGAACAGTCTACAGGTTCAGGCACACAGTCTTGGGATGGATACCCACAAAGCTCATTCCCTAATTGGACGGAGAGTCAAGTGAGACGGTGTAAAATGCTAACAGCGTGCCCAGTTGGAGAAAGCAAAGTCTTCAAAGTGGACGTATTTCACGATGGCACATTTGATAGAGAGAGTCAATTGTTAGCAACAATCAAGGATGGCCAGGACGAAGTTGCGTTTTGGGAGATGCTAAAACGTCCCGTATGTCTTTTGTTTCATTGTCGGCACTCATAAGAATAATAGCGTTGCAGAGGGCAACCAATATTCGCGTGCGAGCCTTTTTCGTCAAGAACATGACCAAACAAGTACTTCAAATGTTGGGGTCGAAGTACGTGCATCGTTTCTTTGAAGTCGCACAATCCAAACCCTATACAGATATGATGTAGAACCTTTTTTCTTCTCGTCATCAGCAAACTGGATTCCGTCAAGATACCAGGAGAGTCTAGTACCCAAACAAAGAGATCGTGAGCACTTGGCCGGATGCACTTCCCTTTGCCTCGACGCTCAGACATGCTGTAGACATCACTGTCGTTCTTCCATTCATTCGCGTCCTCGATCGGGCGGGTGCAAGTCCAATTCCGCCGCTCCCGCAACCAAAAGAAACTGAACCAGATTCCACAGTATTGGAAGAAGGCATGTGTATTTTCATTTTATCCGTCTGCTCCAGGTATAATTTGCCTTTCAGATGATTCTCAGGTCATCGATACCCAATCCCCACTCTATCTAAGTTCATGTATGCGCTTGTTCAGCTAGGTTGGTTTAAAGTCACAAATCTATTCACAGGTGACAGGTACATTCTTCAAGACCTGCTCAGCGTCCATATGGTCCGGGGTGTCAAAACCAGTACTATTATATCTTACCACCCTGAGTTGCGCAAGGCAACAGCAGATCAACTCCACTCTCTTATCAATCGAACTGGTGACAGTGTCTACTGGCAAAAGATCTTCGACAAGTCGAAAGATCCTACATGCCTATTTCTGTGTTTTTTGTGGTATGCCATGTATCAGTGGGATGAGGTCTTTGAGATTCTTTATTCTCACATCAACTATCTGGTAAGTGTGGCACTATTGGTGTGGGTATACGCACGTGTCACTTTCATAGGAACAATTGGTTCTCGATAGCCAAAATATTAGAGAGACACGGGAATTGCACATTTTGCAGGCGCATCTCCTTTACTATCAGACCCTCCTCGAAGATTTCCGAAAATCCGTTGTCTTCGTTCAAGATACCGCGAACCCTGCCATGCAGGATTCTTCTGTGACGGACAAGGAGCGAGCCGAATTAGCAAGCATATTGAAGAAAGAGACTGATTATCTTCTTTCCGAAATCGAGAGGCTGGAAAGTCAGCGAGTGATGCAGGTGTTACGACTGAGGAACATCATACACTTGGTATGATTCGTTTCATCCTCGCTTCATT
The DNA here is from genome assembly GCA_038088915.1 of Sutorius aff. eximius. Taxonomy (NCBI): domain Eukaryota; kingdom Fungi; phylum Basidiomycota; class Agaricomycetes; order Boletales; family Boletaceae; genus Sutorius; species Sutorius aff. eximius. The sequence continues at coordinate 5,855 of JBBPJV010001191.1, forward strand.
CTATTTCTTATCTCTGCCAACTATGTCTATCCAGGCATTTGCAAGTGTCAACATTGACGACAGCAAATACATGAAAAGCCTGACGGCCGCGACTGTGCGAGACTCGGCCGCAATGAAACAGGTATGTGCCCGCTTTCTGTGACAGGCAATGTTGCTGAGAAGATAACTAATTTAGATTTCTTATCTGACGATGGTTTTCCTGCCTGCTAATTTCTTGGCCGTGAGTAGCTTGTTGATCTATCCGCCACCCCTTCTTATGCTATCCATCCAGAATGCGTTTAGCATGAACGTAAAGGAGATCAACCCTTCGGGTGGAGAGACACTGGCTCATTATATTGAAGGGACTATTGGCCTGACATTTTTCGCTTCGTGGGTTATCATCGCGCTCCAGGCTGAAAGCAATTTCTTCCCATTGGGAAGCAGCATATGGAGGAGGGCGGGTTGGCCAGTGTTCTGTGTCTGGGACCTAATAGTTTGGATATATCACTATAGGTTCGCCAAGAAGCAGAAGACTACATGAGGCGGGCCGTATCATCACAACTTGCCCACACAACTTTCCCTTGCTTTGCTTTTCCTCCTTCCTCGTACCTTTTGAATATTTATGGAACGCGCAGAGGGGTGCAGGTCCTTTAAGACAGACTCTTTTCTCTATGTATTATAAGAAAGAACTTCCGATTTGAACCCAATTTGAACATTCTAACGTTTGAATGGTGATCAACTCGCCAATGACTCCATCATCGAACAACATTGTGAGAAGCCCTGCTGGCTGTCACACTGGCACCATGGGACAATGCGACAGCGTCTGGTAGGTCATTGTTTATCGCAGTGGTGGGGGACGTCACCCACAGGTCAAAGGTGCCAGGGCGGATGTTGAGTCTCTACACCCCATCCTTGACGACCAAGGTTCGCTTGCACCAGCGCTGGCAGCTCCGATGCTACTAGAGAGGGACGGAGGTCCGCCATCCGTTGAGGCATCATGTGACGCCTTCTTCATGAGAAGACCAAGCCGTATCGTGACTCCCAATATTACGGAAACCAACATATCAAAGTCAAAGCAATAAATACTGTACACCGTCCCACCATACTGTGACCCACCCCCAAGAGCATCTTCCATCTTCTCTTCTTTTTCCTGTCAGGTTCACAGGCCGCTCGGGTTCAAGGGAGTTCATTCCAACACCAAGTATCACGACATCGACGGGTGTGTCGCACACCCTTTGGTGACTTTGTGTGAGTGGCCACGGTCAGCCTTGGATCCACTCAGTTCAGGACCGGTGCTTCGATCCGAGTTCAGATTGGGAGATGTCTGTGAATACAGTCGCACCGCCCCCCAGCAAATGGGTTGAGTGGCTTTTTGAAATTTACGGATCTGGGAGGCCACCCGTTCTAGGCACGGTCGATATCCAAGAGATCGAGGACAAGGCAAAGGAAGCCCTCAAGGGCAGTCCATGTCAGTCGTTGTCTTTGATATCGTGAGACCGAAACCGAGCCTTGCTCGATAACACCAGCCGCTTTCTCGTATGTATTGAAGGGTGCGGGCACCTCTGGCACGTACGCCGAGAACCGGAGGGCACTTGATAGGTGGAAACTCGTCCCCCGCATGCTGAACGATGTAGGGGAACGTAATCTCGAGGTATGTACATCCAAGTTATCGGCCGTCCGAGGCCCGTATGCATGACCATTTAACAGACCACGATCTTTGGCGTCACGCACCCTGCACCGATTTTCATCGCTCCAGTTGGTGCACAGGGCCTGATGCACAACGATGGCGAGCTCGGGACAGCCCGTGCAGCCGCAAATGTTGGCGTACCCCTGATCGTCAGTTCTGTTGCGTCCCGGTCCATGGAAGAGATTGCGGAAGCCCAGGGACCTAATGGGCATCGGTGGTACCAACTCTATTGGCAAGTTTATTTCCACCCGGCCTTAGCCTGTGCCGTACCAGGCACTAAGCCTTGAACTGGATATAGGACGCACTCTGTCGATATCACACAGTCCCTCCTCCGGCGTGCCAAAGCGAGCGGATACACCGCGCTCGTGATTACTGTAGACACGATGCTCGTCGGGTGGCGTCCACATGATCACGCCGTCCCGTATAACCCCACCGGACACGGTTTTGGCACGCAGCAAGCCACCTCGGATCCGATGTTCATGGGTCACTTTGGGCTAGAAGCCCGCCACGAGCGTCCACCATTCCCATTCCTCCAAGAAGATCTCCGGAGAAGAGCTGCGGATGGCGATCCGACTGCACAACAAGCCATGATTTTGGGAAGCAAGTGGATTGGCGAGATTGCGTCGGGCATCTTCAGAAGCTGGGACGAGATCCAGTTCATTCGGGATAATTGGGATGGTCAGATCGTATTGAAAGGTATACTCGCGGTAGAGGTAAGGAATTGGCCGGGTTCACATCTTATGACCGGCGTAACAATTCGAATAATCGATCCTGCTGTAGGACGCCGAGAAAGCCGTTGATCTGGGCATTGACGCTATCATTGTTTCCAACCACGGTAAGTACCGCGTTGGATAGATATTTGCCGTGCACCTGAGAGAGTCTGAGACCGAACGCTCGGACAGGCGGTCGTCAAGTGGATGGGTCCATCGGCGCCCTTGACGCACTTGACATGGTGATGCAGTCATCCAAAGTTCTCAAGGCACAGAGCGCGGGCAAGTTCTCCGTCCTCTTCGATTCCGGAATCCGGACTGGAAGTGATATCCTCAAAGCGCTTGCGCTGGGAGCCCAGGCTGTACTCAGTACGTCTCGTCCGGCTTGGGAATGTGTTCAGACCCGGGTTCTCACTGATAGCATTGCCCCTAGTCGGTCGGCCGTTCATGTACGGCCTCGCGATCGCTGGTGGGGCGGGCGTAGAACAGATCCTGATGCAGACGATTGCCGACTTACATATTACCATGGGCCTGTGCGGATTCCGCGATATCAAGGACGTCGTGGGTGCACGGGAGAGACTGGTAATCAAAATCAACCAATAGGTAAAGATAGGGTGGTGCCGGCGTGGGTACTGGACTATTTTGTACGTACTGTTTTGCCGGTACCATCCAGTTCCTGTATGGAGATGGGTTTAGGTTGAGGCCCCCGTGGCGGATGGATTGATGTCATCACCCATGCGGCCAACTTGGACCGCCGCATGCCATGGCGGGGGGCCGATGTCAAAGCTGTCCATTTTCTCTCGGTGGCATTCAAGGATAACAGTTGGCAGAGAGTCGTGACTTGCGATAACTGTAGATACGATCTCGATCGAATCCGACCGCGGGAGAGCCTCGAGGCTTGAATTCGGTTTGGATTACACGAAACAATCATGCCACATCCAGCATGGTCCAACTGATCCGAGATTCCACGGATATGCCCAGGTTCCGTTGGAAACGAGAATTATGCTGCGGGAAAATGAATTGGTCGCGTTCACGTTTGCGATATGACCAGTCGGGTGTTCTCATCGCATTCTAATCCGTTGATAAGCTAAAGCATCAGGTACTTGTAAGAAATCGGCCGACTTAGATACATATTAATAAACACATAATCAGTTCTTGGTCAACAGCAGCGCCCTGCGGGCCGCTTATTCGACTCCCCCCTCGTCAACCCGAGTCTAATCGTCTCTGGCGATGCTTGTGTATGTAATGTCCTCGTTTCAATAGCGTCCTCGTGTTCCCATCGTGCGACGACGCGCCGAGCAATATACTCAAACACTTCGTGGACGCCTTCTCCTGTCTTAGCAGAGGTGAAGAATAGCTTGGGACCTCTCTCCAACTTCAGAGGGTGAGGGAACGCGTCTAGGCCAGAGATGGCAACTGGGGTGGGCGGTGCAGTCGTAGGCGCTGGATCATTGCTACGGGCGAACAGACCTGGCGTGATCGTGGACGCTGAAGAGGACGTGCTCGACAACGAGGATGTGCGTTTTTGTGTCCTGATGGGAGACGAAACTCGGGATGATAAGGAAGGAGAGAAGGGGGATGACCGAGCGGATGCATACACATCGAACAAAGACGAAGAAGGTGTGTGATAGGATGTGATACCAGTGTGGGTAGATGTTAGTGTGCCATTGGTGATATTGACGCTACTCCATGATGAGCGCTTGGAATGACCCAGGTGTGCATGGTTGATATCGATGGATTGCGATCGTGATTGTGGGGACGTGACATCTATATCAGGGTCATTGTGAAGAAAGCCCTGCTGCTCCGGGGAAATATATTCGACAGCAATAGTCACTTGTTCGGCCAGTGGACGGGGGGATGAAGGGGGTACAAGGTCGTCAAGGAAACGAATTGCCTGGGCTTCCGAGATGATGGCTGTCGAAGCAACAGCGGACGAACCGACAAGATCTGTCTTGTTTCCGACGACGACACAACAGTAATCTTCCAAGTCCTCGTCGTGCAGGGGTGCTCGTTCACGAAACTCTTGCCACCATTTCTTAAGCGCGGCGAGAGTCTCTGGTTGGTTCACGTCAAACATGAGTAAGGCAGCGTCAGCGCCGCGAAAGAACGCTGTAGACAGGCTAGAGAACCGCTCTTGCCCAGCAGTGTCCTACATTTATGCTTTCGAATTAGTTTGAAGAATGCATGAGCGGATGGAAGGATGCTAACCCAAATTTGGAGAGTGACCACTTCATCCGCTTTGGTTGGATGTGGTAACGTTTTCGCGATGAAATCAGCGCCAATGGTGGCTCTGTAGCCTGTAGAAAAGCGACCCGAAATATACTGCGGAGAGGATGCCTGGTGAGTTGGATTCCAGTGATCATCTAAGCATCTACCTGAGTACGAAAACTGGTCTTACCAACGCCTGAAGCGCCGATTACTACAAGCTTAACCGTTGGCATGTGCGATAGTGCTTGTTGTGCGGGATGGCATAGGGAGCTTTAAGTTCATGGGGCTGAACACGCG
>JBBPJV010001192.1:0-10733 GCA_038088915.1 Sutorius aff. eximius
TATTCACAACCAGGTGAATTTTCATTCTGTGTGGGAGTCATAGTTTTACAGCGTTGCGGCCTATCAAAGAAAGTACTGGAAAAGGGCCTAGCCATTTGTTACGATTTGTTTCCTTTTTCCTTGCCAACCCCATCTCAAGCCTAGTCCAACCTCACCAGTTGTCCTATCCTTTCATGGTTGGTCCTGCCTGCCTTCTTAGTGCTGACTCATCTCTGTTACTCTTAGCCTTTATCTTCACTTGTCAGCACCTCTTTTCTTTTACCAAGTATACCTTTATCACCACCTACTCCATTCCCCATATACTTGCTTTACTTATCTATCAAGAGAGAACTACTACGCTTACTCTTCTACATTAGTGTTTCCACTACTGTAGTCTTCACCAGAAGTCTTGTAGTACTAGCCTCCACTAGTACCTCTTGTACCATCACCATCTGCAATTGCTACTCGTCTTCCACTTAGGCTTTGCCTAGTGTGACCTCTAGAGACTAGCTCTCTTCAACCTTCACCTTCCTTCTATGAAGGGGGTAGTTCTTTGGGCATTGCGTCCCATTCTTGTTAGGACTCAGTCCACTCTTTGTTGGTGTTCTCACCCCTCTCCATCCTTCGTCCTTGATAGTCTTCGACCCACTGTTGAGTGGTCATTACCCCGTTATAAGTGTCTTGTTGCTACACCTTGAGCAACTCCTCTTCATCTACCTTCGTCCATCTTTGTCGACCTCAGCCTCAACCCTACACCCTAGCGGTTGTTGGTGAATATCAAGAGCTACGCCTGGTCCTACCCAGAACAGTTGTAACACCATTTCTCCAATAGTTTCTTGGATTGCCTCGTGAGCTTCAGGTTGTCCATGGAAAGCCAAACAAGGTCTTTGGGGGAGTATGCCGGCGCTGCCAACCTGTGCTTGTTGGCTTGGAACTTCATTCATTCCTGAGCCTGGAATAAAGATTTTTTTGTTTCCTCTAAAGTCTGCACAACCTTGTCAACAAAGGTGCCAGCCATGGGAGCCTTCGATAACACTGGATGTGTACCCATCTTGGGTTCAAAGGACTGGGACACTTCAAAGGGAGTTTTCTTAGTAGAACTTGAGACTTTCGAGTTGTGGGAAAACTGTGCGATTGGGAGCCATTCTGCCCAATCATCTTGGTGTTCTACACAATACAGCCTGAGGTATTGCAGTAGGTCTCTATTCATGCACTCCGTTTGACCATCTGTCTGTGGATGATGTGCTGTTGACAACTTAGATCAGATGTCAAGCTGAGTGAGGACTTCTTGCATCACTTGGGACGCAAATTGTGGGCCTCTGTCTGTAACTAGAGATTGTGGGAGACCATGAATGCTCCACACATGATGCATAAACAGCTTCACTGTGTCTAGTGTGGTGACTGTTTTATTCGTGGGGATGAATATGGCTTCTTTGCTGAATCGATCTATGACCACGAGGATAGCATCATATCCATTGGAGGGAGGCAGATCTGTAATAAAATCTGTGGAAATGTCCTGCCAGGGACCGTCTGGGATTGGTAAGGGCTGCAGTAGGCCTGCTGGGGCCTTATTTGTTCCCTTCATGCATGTGCATTGCTCGCAACGCGATACATAATCAATGGCAAATTTGTTCATTCCAGGCCACCAATAAGACTTCTGGAGCAGTTTTATGGTCTGCTCACAACCAGGGTGTCCTGCTATCAAACTGTCATGGCAATTCTTCAAAATTACCATCCGAAGTTCTTGATCGTCGGGAACATAAGCATGATCCTCTTTCATCAGGATGTGCTTTGATCTGGAGTGCCTGAGGGTGTGCTGTTCCATCAGGTTGGCAATCTCGCTTTCCTTAAGGAGATTAATTGCTTGTTGTATAAGGGAAAGGATGTGTTCACCTTCATTGCTAACATCAACTCTTCTGACGTGCTCCAGCGGAATCACTGTGACTCCCTTGTTGTCATTTTCTATACCAACTGCATGGTCTTCTCTTCTAGAGAGTGTGTTGGCTTTGGTGTTTGTAGCACCAGGCTTGTAGATGAAGGTGTAGTTGAACCTGGAGAGATACTGGGCCCATCTGGCTTGTCTCCTGTTCAAATCTTGTGCCTTCATAAAGTAAGTGAGGTTGGTGTGGTCATTCCAAATTTCGAATTGATGACATGTGCCTTCCAAATAATGCCACCACATTTCTAATGTGCAGATGATGCCTAGCATCTCTTTATCTGCAACTGAGTAATTCTGCTCAGCTTCAGACATAGAATATGAAGCAAATGTGCATGGATGCCATTTGTCTTCCTTGAGTATGGAGAGCACCGCTCCCGTAGCATAATCGGACGCATCTGTCTCGAGTCTGAACTGACAATCAATGTCAGGATATGCGAGGATGGGTGCCAATGTAAAAGATGCCTTCAGGGACAGGAACACGTGATGTTGTCCGTCTCCCCATTTGAAGGGCTTGTCTTTTTTCAGGAGATCATTCAGAGGTCTGGCCATCTGTGAATAATCCTTGATAAATCTCCTGTAAAAATTGGCTAATCCTAGGAAGCTCCTGACTCCCTTAAGATTGGTAGGGGCTGGCCATTGGAGTATGGCATCCACCTTGTCGTTGTCCATTTTTATACTGTCAGGACTAACAGTCATTCTGAGGAATTCTACTTCCTTTACAGAAAAGAAGCACTTTTCTGGCTTCACACACAGGTCATTTTCTCGAAGACACCTGAGAACTTCCAACACAATCTTGTCGTGTTCTTCTTGGTTGTCAGTGGAGGTGAAGACGAGGATGTCATCAATGTAGACCACCACTACACCATCCATATCACTAAAGATCTCATTGACCATCGCCTGGAAGGTTGCTGGGGAGTTGCATAGTCCGAAGTACATGACGAGGGGTTCGAATGCTCCCTTGTAGCAAACGAAAGCTGCCTTCCATTTGTCACCTTCTTTGATGCGTACATTGTTGTATCCCCATCTGAGATCCATTTTCGTGAATAACTTGGCTCCTTTGAGCTTATCTATGAGCTGCGAAATCAATGGCAGTGGATAGTTGTTCTTGACCATGTGTTCATTGAGGTATCGGTAATCCTGTACCATATGCTTCTTTCCATCCTTCTTGGGAATGAAGAACACCGGTGATGTATGCTCCGATTTAGAGGGTCGGATGTATCCCTTGTGCAGCTGATCATCTAAGAATGCCACGACTTCTTCCTGTTCTTGTGGCGACAGAGGGATCAATCTACCTTTCTTGGGTTTGAATGACTCCTTCATTTCTATCGCGTGGTCCCATGGTTTACGTATGGACATATGTTCTGACTCTTTTTTGGAGAAGATGTCAAGAAACTCGTGGTATTGTGGAGGGACTAGTTCTCGCTCCTTCTTCGCTTCTTCTACCGCCTTTGACTGTTCTTCCTCTAGGGCGCGGATTGTAGCGTGGACAAGATACTGAATCGCCTCTTCTTTCTTTTCGACTATGCGCTGGAACACCGTTTTATCTTGCAGGGCATGACAGTGTCGCAGACACTTGTTCATTTTTACTAGCCCTTGATTCCAATCGATTTCAGGGTTGTGGCGCCTTAGCCATGAGTATCCTAAGATCAAGGCATTCTTGCCAAGATCTGTAACTTCTGCCAGGATTTTCTCTCGATGGCCCTGGTATTCCATCACCACTTCTGCTGCATGCATGATGTTGCCAGCCGAATTCTTGGTACCATCCACGTTGAAGATGGGGATTGGATTTCTGAGCTTTCTGAGCAGGATCTTATTATCTTTCGCCCATTTCTTGTCTATAAAAATAGCATTGGCCCTGCTATCTAGAAGGGCTTCTGCTGGGATAAATATTCTTGTCTCATCAAAAGGAGCTATCTTTATTTTCATCAAGATCTCCTTTGGTGGTTGTACGCTTCATACAAATACTGAATTGGGGATTTTGAAAGGTTCGGAGAGCTTCTCGCCAGAATTCTTTTTCTTTTTCTTAATAGAGGAATTAAGCCCAGGTTTATTGCCCCTGGCGAGCTTCCTCTTGGAAGACCCCTCTGACATGTGATTTAAGTTATCTGTTTTGGCATACTCACTGTCCAAATCTGGAGAGGGATCTTCAGTGCTCAACACTGAGTATCTACTACCTTGAGTCCTCCAGACACCCTGTGTATCCTTTGGACTTTCTAAAAATCTGACAACTCCTTGTCGAAGTCATCTTTCTTTGAGAAATATCGCCTTGCTTCTGAGAACGACATTTTAGAAATATCTTTGCACCATTTGGGTTGGTCGCAGGACCCTTCTTTCGTTTTGCCCTTTTCTTGGGCCTTCTTGTGGGCTTTAACCTTCTTTTCGGTCTCCGCCCGGAGCTTTCTTATGAACTCATCCTCACTCTCTTGTTCAGACAGTTCTTCATCAGCAAATCACATGTTTTTCCGGATGTGCAACCCTGGAGACTTCTTGCCGGACTTACACGACGGCTTGTGCTTGCCTCCAAGCCACCCACATTCTTTGCATGGGTTCTTGGGCTTCTTACACTTGCCGAGATATCCATGGCATCATCATCGTGGGCCTTGGACTTAGACTTCATGCGGAATTTTCCTTGTGCATGTTCCTGCGTGTGTCCTCGGATGAAACTCATCGCTTCCTGGGCACTGCCCACTCAGTGGATTTCGGTGAGGTAGAGATTAGGGTCCATTTGATGGTTGCCCTCCCTCACGATTTGCTCAATAATAGAGTGTTTGACATTTTGCTCCAGCAGCTGGCATGCATAGCTGTCTGCTGGGTTGGCAAGAGCATAAATGGTCTGCCATCAGATGATGAAATCATCGATGCACTCATCATCCCTTTGAACGCATCAGGTAATTTTGTTGTGACTCCAGTTGCTTTGATTGGTTGGGCGAAATAACGCCTTCAATTCTTCCTTCATCAACTCCCAGTCATATCGGGCTCCCATTGCAAGCCTTGTTTGGGCAAATGCCCCAGCCTTGGGTCCCTTCAAACATGAGAGGACTGCAGCTACCGCTTTTCCGCTCTCGGGGGTAATACTGCTTCTGTTGATATGGAGCCAAGCCTTGATCTTGACCCACCATTCCTCAAACTTGCTGATAGTCCCATCAAAACTACCAGGGTCTTCAAATACTTCGACCTTGTGGCTTGTTCCTCCGCCACCCTGATGAGCTCCTCCAGCCCTAGGCTGTGACTCAAGCGTGTTTATATGGGCAAGCAACTGTGCATTGACCATAGTGAGATTGTTAATCTCTGTTTGTCCACTGGCCAAATTTGTATTTGCCAGGTTGAGTTGGTTTTGCATAGCCACAAAGGCTAACTGCATCTGATTGACTTCCGTCCATAGACGGTTGAATTTTTCAATGTCATCAAGGGAATCGTTGTTGAAAATATTCCTTAGTTCTTGGGACATATTGGAAATAAATGAGGATGGATTTAATTACAGGTTAAGGCAAGTAGGGGCCTTGAGATGGTTATGAGGGTGAAGCTATATTCTAGAGAAATGATGTGTGTTGAGGGGATCTCTAATCCCGTCTCCTGACCACTTGATCTCTGAGTACCTCGGCTTCTTTATCCTCCTGGGTGGTCTCACTACGATCGGTTCTCCTACTTCTTCTGGTGTGTCCTCCCTTTCTCTTTTCAAGGGGCGTAACTCCAAATGGAGGTGAATGGGGGATGGCTCTCTCTTAACCGTGATAGGCATAGTACTGCTGTGCGAACCACGTGCTGGGGTGGGCAATACTGAGGGGACAGCGTGCTCTGGCATGTGCCGCGCTGATCTGACCCACTGTTCATACCACTGGTCAAACTTGGCCTCCTGCAATTTCCTTTCCGGCTCTGGGTCAGTTATAGCCGAGTGCTGTGAGATGGCTCGGCTGGGAACGAAGTAGGCATCAGGGTCTGCTAATCTGAGTGCTAGGGCAGTTACTCTTTGTGCCTCTAGTGATGCGAAATTGGATGGCATGAAAGCCCTTTCTAACTCCTGCAAGAACTCGTCTGACAGTTCTTTGAAGGAGCAGTATGGTGGCAGTGGCAAGGGCGACTGAGTGGGGGTTCTACTCTCATGCTGTACTTCTACTCTCTCGAACTGGGGGAACTATTCCAACCGTGGTGCTACTGGGTACTGTGCTAGATACAGGGCCCAAGGCGCTGCTTGAGGGCGGTTGCTAGCTGTGGGGAAGGGGAAAGGATGAAGAGAGTGGTGAGAGGATGGCACTGGCTGTTATGATACCATCCTCTTTAACCTAAATTTTATCCTAGTCTAGGGTTAGCCTAGCTAGTACTTACTTTCGCTACACTTTTGGACTACACATCGTACATTGGACTTAGCATTATTTCCTGTACCATAGCACGTGACTGCATCACGTGACTGCCATTCCCGTCCCTGGCATGTGACTTAGTCATGTGATCATACGTACCATAGTAGCTTACGAACTATTACATATCTATGATGTCATAGGGTCTAGACCACTATGTCACAGTCTAGCCCCTTACATCACCTCTCTCTTTACCATAGACATGTCCTTATTTAGTTATCAGGGGTACAGCACAGCATGGTCTGTGTGCTGGCCTCTCTGCTATATAAGAGCATGGTGAGACGGACTGAGCTTCCCCCCAGTCTTGTCAACCTGTGCATAGCCTGGGTCTAAGGGGGAGCGGCCATCAGCTGCTCTATGCTTCCCCTCCAGTGTGATGGCTCATACTTGACTAATCCATTCCTTCATTATCATCGTACACCGTTGCTGGACGTCATACCCAGCCTACTCTCTATAGATTGTGATTAGTGCATCATCGGGTGGCCCTCCAATGCCGTGCACTTGGGGTTAGGGTTAGAGGTTTGCCTTGCCCTTAATGAGTTCCTCCTTGGGCCCATTACACTGGCTGCGCATCAGCCTTGTGCCAAGACTTGGACTTGAACAATGCACTTGCTTCAAGTGCAGGCAAGGAGGTGCTGGTACAAGTCTAGTTCTAATGAAACAACCCAAAGGATGCTATACGAGTGAGCACCTGGTTGCCTAGACACTAGTCTGGAAGGGGAGAACTACTGAGTTTGACTTAGAGGAGGTCCTGTGGGGGAATCTTCAAGAGAACTAGACTGAGGTTCTCTGAAGAGGGACTTCACCCTTATATACTACCAACTATGTTTGTACATGTATGGCTAGCATCTAAGATACAAATCTGTCTATAGTAAGCCCTAGACCCTCAGGGCGGGCGGAGATGAAACACTGCCATTTAGGCTGTGTGGAATGGAAGCAGGGTACTGCCCTATGAAATGCCTTATGCATCAAGCATGTTCGAAGCAACAGAGATTAAAAGGAGCACAACACAGCATGGAAATTAAAAGAAGGCTGTGTGTGACCAAAGGGGAAGATCTTGGGCAGATCCAGGGAAGATCCATAGATCAGATCTCTGATTGAAATGTAACTAAAAAGAGAAGTGGCTTCACTAGCCTTGTAAGTGCCATATACAAGGACATCCATGGGAATAGAAAGATAAGATAAGATAAGAAGTGAGACTCACTCACGACTAAGTCCATTATTGCTTGTGGGACTAGCCCAGAGTGTAGTTCAACTACAAAAAGTGTAAGTGAAATGATGATCAAAAATTACCACCTATAACAACTATCGGGTAGTCTGTAGATAGGGGCAAAGGAAACTAAGTAGTTTGTGCGTTGAGTTGGATGCAGTTTAGTACAAAGACAAGGAAGAGAAAAAGGTTATCAGGGCATCCCAGGAGCTACTGTAACAATTCCTTTCCCTCCTGATTGGACAAATCTCAGTAGATCTTGCTTCTGACACTCTTCCATGGTCACCTGAAGTATTCTGCACTTTGAGGCTATCTTAGATCAACTTGAATCGCTCAGATCTTTGTGCTCAGACCTCCACACCCCAGACATGCATTTCTCCATGTCATAAAATGGAATTCCTTTGACCCTTCGGAGCTAATCCCACTATAGCCCGAAGCTCTCTGGTGCTGCGCACCTTGTCAAACAGTCACTCTTTCACTCAGCACTGCATATGCACTTGAGTCATGAAGATCATCTTACCTGTGACTACCCTTCATTCCACAGGACATGCACAACCATGTAAAACTTGTTGAGACTAGCACTCACCCCATGCTATTCATACAGTTGTCTGCTGTACAAATAAGGATAATGTTGTTCTCCCCATAGTGCACTAGGGGCGGTTCTGTAGAATGATAGGCTATAGCATACTTCACAAGGAGACGATATGTCCTCCCAGGTTGATCACTATATCCATCAACAAGTGTCCATTTAGGCTTGAACGTTTATCAAGTCTGGCAATTGTCCCACTTGACTTCAACTTCTACCCTTAGTGTAGTTCTGGGTCCCTACTAACGATTTGTCCCCAACAATCTGCTGGCACCTGAGGCCATTTGGCCTACTCTAGACCACCTTGTCTTTACTGGTGGATCCCTTGGGGCTTTAGCCTGACTCCAACATCCTGGATATCTTCCAGGAATTCCTTTTGTTTTCTAAGGGCCATTCTGCTCTAAGTCACTCCTTGACATTCATTGACTCCGACAGGCCGTTTTGCCCAATACACTCTCCTTGAACCACTCAACTTCGACAGCAGTCATTCGACCTCCATAGCCATCCTAGATCAATGTGGATCAGTTGAATCCCTGCTCCCCTGGACACTTGAACTTGTCATCATGACTTCTTGTCCTCTCCAAGGCTGATGCCTTCACCCTCATGGGTGTTCTATCACCCCGTCCTCTCCTTGACACTTGGGCTGTCTGCCCTTAACCCTCAACCAATGGATCTCTTCAAGATTCTGTGTCTACATCCTCGGCAAGATATTAAACTACCTGGTCCTTGGTCATGTCCTCAGCAAGACGTTAAACTACCCAGTCCTTGGTCACATCCTCAGCAAGACATTAAACTACCTGGTCCTTGGTCACATCCTCAGCAAGACATTAAACTACCTGGTCCTTGGTCACATCCTCAGCAAGACATTAAACTACCTGGTCCTTGGTTACGTCCTTGGCAAGATGTTAAACTACCCGGTCCTTGGTTATGTCCTCAGCAAGATGTTAAACTACCTGGTCCTTGGTTACATTCTTGGCAAGACATTAAACTATCCAGACCTTGGTCACGTCCTTGGCAAGATGTAAAACTACCTGGCCGCATCCATACCACTCATGATGTTAAACTGTGCTGCTCTCCAATCGGGTTTAGGAGTTGAAACTGTACCCTAGGTTGTCCTTGGCATGACAGTAAACTGTCAGTTCCTCAGCATGAAGTAAAACTACTTTCACTCAATTAGTCTGGAGATCACTGGTGAGGCCAATCCCTCGCCATGGCCAGTAGTCTTGTGATATTCCCTGTTCTTTCCTTTGAGGACTTGTCATTCAGGAAGCCTAGTTGGCTTACCTATGACTCTGTGATCTCGGGGCATCCCTTGCCCTCATACCTTGACTCCCCATCCATAGGGAGATTTTTGGGGATTGATCCCCATTCTAGCTGACTATCTTGTCAATTCTAGGTCATTTGACCTAAGCTAGACCTTGACTTGACCCAGTCATGATTTTCACCATTAACTCGGTAGACCCCTTCTGATCTATGCTACTCGATGCCTCTAGATAGCATTCCTTCATCACCATTAAAGTGGAAGACCACTGTTCAATGCTACTTGATGCTTCTTGAACTTCTCTCATCACTGATAAATTGGAAGATCCACCATTCTATGCTACTTGATGTCTCTGGAACTCACCTTCACCATTAAATTGGAAGTTTATGGCTTTTTGCCTACCCTTCACTGTTCAATCGGTAGTACATGGTCTTTGACCACCTTGAACCTGAGGAGCTATGCTCCAACACTGGTATTCTTGCAGCATTCTCTACCTCTTGGTGCTTACAATCGATGGATCCTTCCCTCTGTATTGTAGTTCGGTTTCTCGACATCGAGGCTAAACCATGATCAGTCACTACCTCCACTTCTCCACCTGCTGCACTTGACCCCTCCCAGAACACATCCTCTGGATGGTTCTTGTTAGGTTCAGACCTTATCATCTGGCCTGCTGGATCTTAGCAATGTTTGGAAGCCGTTTTCTCTCTGACCATCGGAAAGTCCTTGACTTTGCCATGCTAGGAATGTGTGCTCTCCACACCACAATTAGATCAACTGATGTATTACAAGGTACAGGCTTGAATCAACCATCACTGGATTCTTGCAATGACTGGAAATGTTGTGTTTTCACTGTCGGAAGTCCCCTGGATGTTGTGAGACTGTCCCCGTTAACCTACATTTATCCTAGTCTAGGGTTAGCCTAGCTAGTACTTACGTTCACTTCACTTTGGACTTCAGTATTTCCTGTACTATAGCACATGACCCTATCATGTAACTGCCCTTCCTGTCCCTGGCACATGACCTAGTCATGTGATCATATGTATCATACAGTAGCTGATGGACTATTATGTATCTATGACATCATAGGGTCTAGACCACTACATCATAGTCTAGTCCCTTACGTCACCTTATTCGCTACCATGTATTACTATAAGGGGTACAGCACAGCATGGTCTGTGCACTGGCCTCTCTGATATATAAAGGGCATGGTGAGATGGACTGGATTCCCTCCAGTCTTGTCAACCTGTTACGCTCGGTCCTGTCGTGGAGCGAGTCGTGACCGTTTATACCGCTATGGGGGTCGAAGGTTCCTACTGGCGTAGCACTGGTAGGCGTCAAGGGGAGCTCGCAAAGGCTAGCAAGGTCTAAAGACTGAGGTTGCTTAGCTCGATGAGAGACTTAAGCAG
>JBBPJV010001193.1:0-10707 GCA_038088915.1 Sutorius aff. eximius
GTAGCACTAGGTGCATTGTTGTAGGCAAATTCTGCGAGGGAAAGAAGATCAGCCCAATTATCTTGCTGGTAGTTACAATAGACCCGGAGGTATTGCTCTAGAGTCTGGTTAGCGCGCTCCGTCTGTCCGTCACCTTCCGGGTGATAACCGGAGGTGAAATGGAGATGCATATCCAGCGCTTTACCCAAGGATCGGAAGAAGTGAGAAACAAACTCAGAGCCCCTGTCGGAAGTGACATGGGACGGAACTCCGTGCTTGGAAAAGACATGGACGAGGAATAGCTTCGCAAGATCAGCGGAAGTCACGGTATCATGAGTAGGAATGAAAATGGCCTGTTTAGACAACCTATCGATGACCACAAGGATGGCAGTGAAGCCCTCCGAGGGTGGAAGCTGCTTGATGAAATCCATGGAAATTGAGTTCCATGGTTTTTCCGGAATGGGGAGTTGTTTGAGGAGACCATAAGGCTGATGCCGGGGGACCTTGGCACGGGCACAGGACGTACAAGAACTGACGTAGTCCTTGACGAATGTCTGAATACCCGGCCAGGTATACTCACGACGGATGAGCTCCAGAGTACAGTTCTGTCCGAAGTGGTCCGCAGTCAGATGGTCATGGAATGTTCAGAGGATACAGAGTTGAAGGTCTTTGGCTTCTGGGACATAGATGCGGTTGTCGTGAAGTAAGAAGCCATCTGAGGAGATGGACCATCGAGGATCTATCAAGGATTCAGCGGAGAGGAGCGGAGAAGCAATGGGATCGGTGGAGAGAGAGGAGAGAATGTCAGAGTGGAGTTGCTCGATATCAATTAGGAAAGAGGCCCGAAGGACCGGAGCTTCGAAATAAGTCGCTCAGAGGGATGAAGCAAGTTGGTCCTGGATGAAGATAGGTCGGAAATTGTCAGGATTAACACGAGCGTAGTCATTGTCCCCCTCTTTCGGGTAGACATCCCATCGTCTAGTCAGGGCATCGGGCTTAGCACCAAGCTTGCCCGGACGGTAATGAATGGCGAGGTTGAACTGGCAAAGGTACTCCGACCAACGTGCCTGGCAGCAGGTCAGGAGTTTGGTACCTGTGAAGTATTCAAGGTTTTTATGATCAGTGAAAACAGAAATCGGAGTTCTGGAGCCCTCCAAGTAATGGCGCCATTGGGAGAACGCCTCAAAAATAGTGAGGAGTTCCTTGTCATGGGTATCATAGTTTAGTTCCACGTCATGGAGGGAATGGGAATAGAACACGACGGGATGGAGTTCACCATCGGGAAGGGTGATGGAGAGGATGCCTGCAATAGCATAGTCAGAGGTGTCAGTCTCAACAGTAATCGGAGTGTCCGGCTGCCAGTGAACAAGCACCGGAGCAGAAGTGAAAGCCTCCTTTAGAGACCGGAAAGCCCTCCGACAATCCTCGGAAAAATCCCAAGGAGCACCTTTACAGGTGAGGCGGGTCAGGGGAACAATGATGTCAGCATAATTACAAATGAAACGGTGGTAGAAATTGGCAAAGCCAAGGAAGGACTGAATATCCTTAACCTTTCGAGGCTCGGGCCAATCAGTGATGGCCTTAATTTTGTCCTCGGCCATGGAGAGACCGGAGGGGGAGAGGATATATCCGAGGTATTCGACAGACTCCGAGTGCCACTCACATTTCTCCAGCTTCAGGTAGAGGCCGTTGGCACGGAGTCGGCGGAGCACTTCCCGGACATGCTTGCGGTGGGAGGCCTTGTCCTGGGAGTAAATCAGGATGTCATCAAGATAGACCACAACACAGACATCCAGCATATCTGCAAAGATGCTGTTGACAAATCTCTGGAAAGCCGCAGGGGAGTTAGTTAGTCCAAAAGGCATAACCAACCATTCATATGATCCATAGCGGGTCCGGAAGGTAGTCTTCCATTCGTCGCCCTCAGCGATGCGGACCAAATGGTACGTGTGCCAGAGGTCGAGTTTGGTGTAGACCTTGGCTCTGCTTGGAGCGTCAAGTAGGTCCATGGTCCATGGGAGCGGATAGCGGTCTTTCTTGGTGATCTTGTTGAGGCCTCAGAAATCCACACAAAGGCGGAGAGAGCCATCTTTTTTCTTCATGAAGAGCATCGGAGCGGCGTGGGGGGAATTAGAAGGACGGATGAAGCCGATGTTGAGATGCTCCTCAATGAAGTCACAGAGGGTTTGCTGTTCCGTGGGGGAGAGCGAATACAACTTTCCTATTGGAGGAGTAGCGCCTTCTTCCAAGTCGATTTTGAGGTCGAAAGGGTAATGAGGGGCAAGGGTATCCGCCCGCTTTTTACTGAAGACGTCAGAGAAGTCATGATACTCGGAGGGGACTCCAGAGAGATCGATATCCTCAGGATCGTCGGAGACGGAGGCGGAACGAGCCTTGGTCTCGTCAGGAGACTGGAGTTGAAGGGCAAATTGGACAGAGCCTTCCATCTTGCACGTGTGCACGAATGCAGCGGTGTTGATAAAGGAGATGGGAGGACAAGTAAGTCCGGGGGCTCTAGGTGAAACAGGAGTGCGCTCCGGAGGAGGAGGTGAAGGAGAAGGAGGCGGGGGCTCTGGAGGCGCGGAGGGTGACGTCGGGCTTGGCATTCCCCTTGTAGGGGCTTCGAACGAGATGCTGCTAGATACCCAGTCAATCGATGGATTGTAGCAGGTCAGCCAGCTGTGTCCTAAAACCAATGAACATGAGGAATCCAAGGAGGTGACAAAAAATGTCTCGGAGGTGGTTACACCAGAGGGAAAGGAAAGCGAAAGCTCGACAGTGGAGGTAATGGAGGTAGAGGAGGTTCCGTCGAAGAGGCGGAGAGAAATAGGAGGTACGGAGGTGGTAGGTATTTTATGTTTTTTGATAAACAAGGAATCAATGAAGCAATGAGTAGAACCCGAATCTATGAGAGCGGGGACAGAAGACAAGGAAAACTGAGGAATAGAAACTAAAGGACGAAGAGAGTTTGGATCGGAAAGAGCGGACGCGTTGAGACGTAACTCCGTCAGAGCACGGTCGGGTACAACGCGACTCCCAGCCCGTGCGGAGTCATAGGAGTCGCTCCCTATTTTTTCGCCTCGGAGGAGGCGGAGCCGGAGGTGGTGGGTGCCGCGGCAGCAGCAGCAGCACGAGCCTTCGCAGCCCTAGAGGTTGACTTGGGGCAATCCTTAGCAGAATGTCCGGCTTCTCCGCAGAAAAGGCAGAGTTTAAACTTCAGCCGGCGTTGGCGTTCCTCCAGGAGGAGTTTGCCATCTTTGCCAAGTTTCGCAGAAATGGAGAAATCAGTGTTACCCTTTTTGTTACCATTGTTTCCGGACGAGCCGGAAGTGCTCGGACCGGAAGAGGAGCTGCCCTTGGACTTATCGTCCTTAGGTTTGCTCGCAGTGGAATTGGACGCAGTGGCGTTGGGTGTCTTGGTGTTCTGAGTGCTGGGGTTGGAACCGGAGGCCTTGTTAGCGCGATTGATCTCCTCCCTGCGCTCCCAGTACCGATGGTCGATTTGCTGGGCGAGCGCGCGGAGATCGGAGATGTTGTCGGGTTTGCCCTGCCGTGACAGTTCGTCTTTGATGCGGTCCGGAAGCCCGTTGTAGAAACTCCGGCGGAGCGCACCGGGTCCCCATCCACGAACCTGGGACGCAAGGCGGTTCCATTCAACAATATATCTAGAAATTCGTTGAGTGTCTCGCATCTGCAGTCGCTCGAGGTGAGCTTCCGCATCAGCTACTGGGTCATGAGGTCCGAAGTTAGTTTGTAATTCGAAGAGAAATGTTTTCCAGTTGTCCATCCATAATGGGCAGACATCTGGAGGTTCATCTCCGAGGAGGTCCGGTTCAAAGTACTCCAGGGCAATGCCCTTAAGGTACGACTGAGTGAAGGTCACCTTCGCGCGTTCCTTCTTGAAGGGCTTTGGATTGGCCTGAAAGTTTAGCTCGCATTGAACAACAAAGGAACGGAGTTTCCTAGGATCAGTTCCATCGAACGGGTCGGGTTCGCGGACCTTGGTCTTCGGAATATCGGAAGTCTTTTTCTGGCACAAGGCCTGCTTGGTCATGTTCCATATCGCTTCAGCGAGCTGAGTGAACGGTTCAAAGGCCAGCGGGACCTCGTTTGGTGCGTCGGAGGCATCATCAGGATAACGCCAGGGATCTTCATCGATATCATCTGGGAGATTAGAAGAAGAACTAGAGGAAGAATCGTCACCATCTCCGCCACCATCTCCGGGTCTGGGCTCGGAAGGACCACCAGGACCGCCGGGGTCTGCATCTTCGTCATCTGCTAATTCCCAGATATGGGGTCCAGCAGGGGACGCATAATTAGCAGGGAGGGGCGTCAAGGGAGATAAGAGGCTTCGATTTGGGCGATATCCAGAGGCAGAGTCACCGGGCCTGATGGAAAGGCTGATAAACTCGCCGGGGATGCCACAGGAACTACCAAAGGCAGACCGTAGTGTGCTGTCTCATTGGAGAGTGAGGGTTCGGTAGGACATGATTGAAACCTATACAAGTGTGAGTATGAATATACTGTTAAGACTCCGTAATCTCCAAGCTCGTTTCCGAATGATGTCCGGCAAGTCCGACCAGAGATCTAGAGGGACGAAGGGATAAGTGGCGGGGGAGGACCGGAGGTCCAAAATGGAGGAGACGGAGTAGGAGAACTTAGGAGGATGTTAGTGCAGGACTTATGTGTTGCGCCCTTGTATAGGTCCAGGTCCTCGGACTTCGTAGGAATAGAGGGTAGGAGACGTAGGAGGGAATCGGACATGAGAGGAGATTGGCTTGTTCGATATTCGTACTGAGGAATATACATGGGAGACGCAGTCCTTAAGTACGGATGGAGTAAGGTACGGAATAAGGAGGACAGATGTCAAGTGTGACTGAAACATGTAGGAGTGTTAGGGATACGAACGACAGATGTCAAATGTCAAGTAACGGATGAAACATGTAAGAGGGACAACGATACAGATGATATATAGTAAGTCCAACGATGGCTGAGATAAAACCGAGGTTAATCCGAGCGGAGGTACGAACTCCGGAGTGTAACTCTGAGGGAGGAATGATGATGATGGGCGTAGGATGTGTGAGGGAGGCCAGAGATGACCGGAGAATGTTATGTCTAGTCCAGTTGTGGAGTAGAACGTGACCATTTATACACGCAGTGGGGATCAGGGGTTTCTGCAGGGCTATGCACTAGCGGATTGGTTGAGGGTTCGAAGGAGTCCACAGGGTTAACCACTAGCGGAGGGACGAAGGGGTCGAGGGACTCTGCGAGATTTACTCGGGCAGAGGAGTTTAACTTGCATAGTATTCCGGTTACACTAAGACTAGTGTACAGGAGTACTAGGCGAGGGTTTATATACAATTACTACTGGTCTTCGGGAAGTTGTAGGAATAGTGTGGAACGATGGCCCGAGAGAGCGGTAATACTATCTGATCGGTAGAAACCCTAGAAAGGGGATGTAGGTGAAACGGGGTGGACCCAGATGTAGACCGATCAGATCTAAGTGAGACAAAGGAGAGGAGGAAATGTAGGTAGCAGAGCTCCGTTGTCTAAAGGTGGAATGGAGTGTTCGTTCGAGTATGGTAATGAGGCCTCATGCCCAGGTGGGTCAGAGAAAATGTAGGTAGCAGAGCTCCATTGTCTAAAGGTGGAACGGAGTGTTCATTCAAGTATGGTAACGAGGCCTCATGCCCAGGTGGGTCAGCGGAGGCACTTAGGATGGGGGGAATGCAGCCACTATCGAGTAGTCCGAGGATAGGGGTGAAGGAAACGGGTAGTCCGAGGCGCGCAGTTTAGTACAGAGATAAGGAGGAGAAAAAGGTTACCAGGGCGTCCCATGAGCTGTCGTAACAGAGAAGGTCAGAGGATGGGCAGAGGAGGCACGATTAGGAGCAGAATGATGGATATGACAGGACTAGCGAGCAACTGCTCAACGTAGTCCTGTTGCTGAGGGGGGGGAGGGTTTCATCCTGCTCGGAGAGCAGGGACTGGGATTCTGAGTTGGACAAGGGGGAGGGGAAC
Source organism: Sutorius aff. eximius (assembly GCA_038088915.1). NCBI lineage: Eukaryota > Fungi > Basidiomycota > Agaricomycetes > Boletales > Boletaceae > Sutorius > Sutorius aff. eximius. Next base: position 6,001 of record JBBPJV010001193.1, read on the forward strand.
GATGGTCTGTCATGATATACATGGATCAGGGGAAATCTGGGTGGAATGGTGGGCAGCTGCAATGGTGCCACTAGATAGTCTTAGCGTATTGTCACGCCTAGTCCAACTTGGAGTAGGGCATGACCATTTATACATGCTGGTGATAGTCCTGGGGGATTCTGCTGGATATCCACAGACAGAGCTTCAAGGTGGGCTTGCATAGATAGCAAGGTTGAAGGAAGTGGGACACTAGCTTGACAGAGACTAAGCATACTGAGTGGAGATGATAGCGTCGTATTCCGGTTACACTAAGACTAATGTACAGGAATGTACACATGCAGTTTAAGTACAACTACTACTGGTATTCAGAAAGTCAGAGGAACTCTGTAGAAGGAGTTCAAGATAGTGGTAGTACTACCAGATCGGAGGAAACCCTAGAAAAGGGGATAGAGATGAAACAGGGCATACCCAGATGTAACCCGATCAGGTCTAAGTGAGATAAAAGAGGAAGACTTGTGCAAGTAGCAGAGCTCCATGTCAACGGGAGGAGCGAAGCGATCAAGAGGGGCTAAAGTAGGAGGCCTCATGCCCAGATGGGTCAGCAGAGGCACTAAGGATGGATGGGGAAGAGCTGCTATCAGATGGTCTGGAGATAGGAGTGAAGGGAAATAGGTGGTCCGAGCATCAGGATGATGCAGCTTAGTACAAAGACAAGGAGGAGAAAAAGGTTATCAGGGCATCCCACGAGCTGTCGTAACAATCACCCCTAAACTGATGGAGAAACTGAACAAGTCAACCAAGAAATTGAGACCTACCTTTGAATCTACTGTGGGAACTCCCCAACCACATGATTCCAATTAATCTCCTTTGCCGAATTTGCCCACAATAACCAACCCCATTCTGTCACCAGGAAAACCCCATTCTTCCTCATGATGGAATACCACCCTAGATCCCTCCCTGAACAAATCGGGAAATTGGATCTACCCACCATTAATGAGCAAATCACCTCACTAACTTCCACCTGGAATGAGGTGATTGCTGCCCATGATCTTGCCCAAAAAGCCATGTCCCACCAAAAGAAGACTAATTACTCCCCATTCAAAGTGGGGGACAAGGTATGGCTTGAAGCATGGAACCTCCACTGCACTACTCCAGACCCCAAGTATAACGAGCCCAAGGAGAAACTCATTAAGGGTGAGGCGAACCTCTAACTCTAACCCCAAGTGCATGGCATTGGAGGGCCACCTGATGATGTGCTAACGATGATCAATGAAGAAGGACTGGCTATGACACCTGGCTATGGTGTAAACAATGATGAGAGAATGGAATAGTCAAGTATGAGCACTCTGCACTGGAAGGGAAGCCTATAGCAGCAGAGGCCACTGAAAAACAGATACCTACTCCAGAATGTAGAGCAGGTAGGTATAATAAGAAGGAGGTGCAATAGGTTCGACCCCAAAGGGATTCTAGAAGAGCAGAAGCTTTGAAGGGTAAAGCTCAGGACTTACTGACTCTCTTTTAATGCTGAAGTAAGCAACCTGAACACTCCTGGAGCAGGCAGACAGTGTTCCAGGTTATCGGAATGCAGTATGCATTAAAGTTGTGGTGGAAAGGATGGCAGAATAGCGTAAAACGTGGCCCAGGCATGGTTTCTTGGTCGTTAGATAATGAGTGTGGAGAGATGATCCCATTTTTGGCATGAGTACAAAGATATATCAGACCCAGACTGTTCCAGGTACTGGAAACACTACCTACGATGCGAGAAAATGTATATAAAGTAATCCGGCCGAAACCCGATGATATGTAAACATGATACAACCGGGCCCAGCATTGTACTATATTAATAGTTCATGAGAATTAAGAGAATAACTCACCAACAGGGGGATAGGGACATGCAGAATGAGCAGAACAGATGATTAGGAGAGGACTGGGAGTGGACTGAAGTGTGATGGTGTACCCAATACATATGCAGGGAACCAGTGTTCCCTACACCACTCCCCCTTAGACCCAGGTAATACACAGGTTGACAAGACTGGAGGGAATCCAGTCCATCTCACCATGCCCTTTATATATGCAAAGGGCCAGCACACAGACCATGCTGTGCCAGTACCCCGAATATTAAATAAGGGTACAAGTCCATAAGAGAAGGTGGTGATATAGAGGGCTAGACTATGATGTAATGGTCTAGACCCTATGACATCATAGATATGTAATAGTCCATAAGCTACTAATGATATGTATGATCACATGACTAGGTCACATGCCAGGGACAGGAATGGGAGTCACGTGATAGGTCATGTGCTATGGTACAGGAAATACTGGAGTCCAAAGTGTAGTGATTGTGGTGTACTAGCTAGGCTAACCCTAGACTAGGGGTAAAAAGGAAAAGAGCATAGATAGTTAGGTTAACAGGGATGGTCTCACAACACCAAGTTCACACCAAAGCATGAAGGACCCTTTGTTATCATTAAAAAAATTTCCCCCATTGCCTTCTGTCTCTTCCTTTCAAATTTGTGAAAGATCCACCCCATGTTTCATGCTTCCCTACTAACCCCTTACTCTGAGACAGACATCCACAGCCCAAATTTCCCACAACCCCTGGCAGAATTGATAGAGGGTGAGGAAGAGTACAAAATCGAGAAAATCTTACGATATAGCAGAACTCTGTCTTCCCATTGCTTCTTAATCCACTGGAAAGGTTATATGCCTGAAGAAGACTCTTGGATCAATGAAGCTGATCTTTCCCATGCAAATGAAACTCTTTCCAACTATAAGTCCCACCACCCGAAAACCTTCCCAAAAGCATCTATCTCCCCTATCATTCCTTTATCCCGTAGAAACAAAACAAATGTCCCAAAACAAAAACAAAAACAGATAAAAAACCTCGAAAAGAAAGCCAAAAATCATTGCCCACCATAGATCCCCTTGCCCCCACCATTGGACTCACATTCGCCTGACTCCACACTTCCCTAACTACTTACCTTATGGCTATTGATACACATGCTTCTTCTGTTTCATCTATCATTTCATCTATTGATCCTAACTCCTCCATCTCATCTACTAGTACTGATTCCTTAGATAGCTTCCAGGAGCACCCAAAGCTACCCATAACTCAAGACCCCTGCTCCCCGAGATCCCCCTCCTTGCCCATCTATCCCACTGTTGCCCTTGACAAGAATGGAATTACCCCCATTCACATTCCTTTCGTCGCTCTCCCAAACCATAATGAATCCGTTCATGATTCCTTCCCACCCCGTATCCTCTCCTTCATATGAGACTCCAGACTCTCCATCCCTGTGGCTGCCCATGTTGATGCTAACTCCCCCACCTACCTACTGTACTCCACCCTTCTTCACAATGAGAGGCTCAAGACCCTCACCAGAGCCGGAACCATCCCCCTCTCTTCCCATGTGGTCCAAAACATCATCCACTCAGTATATGAGAACATGTCCATCACCCTCCTGGCTCTGGCCTGGCAATTCCAACTCAACGACTTTCTTGCTGATGTCGAGCACTACATCAATGATCTCGCCCATCTCCCTGTTACGTCTAGTCCAGTCATGGAGTAGAACGTGACCGTTTATACACGCAGTGGGGATCAGGGGTTTCCACAGGACTATGCACTAGCAGATTGGTCGAGGGTTCGAAGGAGTCCGCAGGGTTAACCACTAGCGGAGGGACGAAGGGGTCGAGGGACTCCGCGAGATTTACTCAGGCAGAGGAGTTTAACTTGCGTAGTATTCTGGTTACACTAAGACTAGTGTACAGGAGTACTAGGCGAGGGTTTATATACAATTACTACCGGTCTTTGGGAAGTTGTAGGAATAGTGTGGAACGATGGCCCGAGAGAGCGGTAATACTATCTGATCAGTAGAAATCCTAGAAAGGGGATGTAGGTGAAACGGGGTGGACCCGGATGTAGACCGATTAGATCTAAGCGAGACAAAGGAGAGGAGGAAATGTAGGTAGCGGAGCTCCGTTGTCTAAAGGTGGAATGGAGTGTTCGTTCGAGTATGGTAACGAGGCCTCATGCCCAGGTGGGTCAGTGGAGGCACTTAGGATGGGGGGAATGCAGCCACTATCGAGTAGTCCGAGGATAGGGGCGAAGGAAATGGGTAGTCCGAGGCGCTGTAGGGAACACCGGTTCCCTGCATATGTATTGCACGCACCATCACACTTCAGTCCACTTCCAGTCCTCTCCTAATCGTCCGTTCCGCTCGTTCCGCATGTCCCTATCCCCCTGTTGGTGAGTTATTCTCTTAATTCTCACGAACTATTAATACAGTACAATGCCAGGCCCGGTTGTGTCGTGTTTACATACCATCGGGTTTCGGCCGGGTTACTTTATATACATTTTCTCGCATCGTAGGTAGTGTTTCCGGTACCCGGAACAGTCCAGGTCCGATATATCTTTGTACTCATGCCCAAAATGGGATTATCTTTCCGCACTCATCATCTAATGACCGAGAAACCGTGCCCGGGCCATGTTTTACGCTATTCCACCGTCCTTTCCACCGCAACTTTAATGCATACTGCATTCTGATAACCCAGAATACTGCCTGCCTGCTCCAGGAGTGTTCGGGCTGCTTACTTCAGCACTAAAAGAGAGTCAGTAAGTCCTGAGCTTTACCCTTCAAAACTTCCGCTCTTCTAGAATCCCTTTGGGGTCGAACCTATCGCACCCCCTTCTTATTATACTTACCTGCTCTACATTCCGGAGTAGGTATC
>JBBPJV010001194.1:0-10697 GCA_038088915.1 Sutorius aff. eximius
CCCATTGATCTCTAAGCTTTTCTCCACATCTTTCAGAGTGAAGCTCTAAGTCTTTTCAAGTACTTCGACTGTAACTGGTGAGTATCTCCCACCAGTAACTCATTCCCTATTGCTGTTGCCTGTGCACCCAAGCGAAACACATTTGTTTCATTAAACAGCACTGGATCAAAACAGGCAATACCACAGCCCTGCTAGACTCAGGGGCAACTCATACATTCATCGATTCAACCTATGTCAATGAACACAAGCTCAAATGAATCCCACTAGGATGGGAATTTCATGTCCTTAACACTGACAGCTCAGATCAAGCCATCAGCAGAATAACCAAAAAAGTGTCCCTCACAATAGTCGTTCATGACAAAAAAGGAAACCCACATACAGAAGCAGTAGATGCCTCATATCATTCCTGGGTAACCAAAATCTGATCATTGGCTATGATTGGCTGGCTTGACACAATCCAATCATCAACTGGGTCAACAAAATCATTTCATTCCCTCACTGTACCGAATGCTGCCATGCAGCTCCTGCATTAGAAATGTGCTCAATACCAACTGAAGAAGTCGATAAACTAAAAACAGAAGTTCCCAAGAAATACTGGGATTTCCTCGATGTATTCTCAGAACAAGAATCCCATCAGATGCCAACAAGAAAACCATGGAACCATGCTATCAAACTAAATCCTGACTTTGTTAAAAAAAAGGGACATATTATTGCTTTGTCAGACACAGAGTTAGAAGAAGTCCATGTATTTATAGAGAAGGAGCTGGCAAAAGGATACATCCAACCTTCCAAATCAGATCAAACCTCTCCCGTATTCTTCATACTGAAAAAAGACAGCAAAAAAGTATGATCATGGACTACAGGTACCTCAACAAGCATACAAAGAAAAACAATTACCCACTCCCCTTAATACCCACACTCATTGACTGCCTTAAAGGCACAGATATGTTCATGACCCTGGACTTATGATGGGGATACAATAACATTCACATCAAAGAAGGTGACAAATGGAAGGGCACCTTCACAACCCTGATTGGCACCTACAAACCCCTAGTAATGTATTTCGGCATGTGCAATTCACCCAGCACATTCCAAAATATGGTTAATGACATTTTCACTGATATGTATGCTGTGGTTGTAATATATATCGATGACATTATGATCTTCATATCAAAAAAGACTAAAGAAGAACATGTCAAAGTTGTCCACGAAGTGTTACAATGATTATGTGACAATGATCTATATTTAAAACTGTCAAAATGTTTCTTCCACAAGGACAAAGTAGACTATCTGTTATGAACTCATTCTACTTAACTTAACTACACTACTCGTACACTTGTAGTCTACACTTTTCATCTTTTGTCATAACCAGGTCACATGACTTTCCCCTATCTTTCTCTTCCCATGATCACGTGACTAGACCTAGACTCCTATGATGTCAGATCATGTGACTGGTCTAGACCATGACATCATAGATAAGAGTCTATTCCACTATTGGCTGTACCTTTTGTTATCTATCGCACCATTTCCCACGATATATTAGTCATGTATTAGTAATAGTCTTGGCACTTGTATATATACCCTGGATGTAGCTATGACTGTTCCCCAGTCTAGCTCACTTGGACATTACCTGGGATTGTACCTCAGGCCTAAGTTGGGATATCTAGTACCCTCCTCCTTACCCTTGCCTGTGGTCATTCCACATATTTCTTCTTTATTCCTCTTCATCATAAAACATTGCCAAATGTTATAGTTGGCCTTGTCATTGTTCCACCTCTTCATACTTAGGTTTAGTTGTACGATCTTGTTTCACTTGAGCTAGACTTCTCACGAGGTCGAACTTGCTCCCAGGACTCCAGGGATAAGGAGAACAAGTACATGCACCACTAGATGGGTGTCGGGCATACACCTGGATAACAGTAGTCATACGGTTGTCCACTGTACAAATAAGGATAACATTGCTCTCCCCAAAGTGCATCAGGGGCCCCTCATTCAGATAGCTGCAAGCATTCCTAGTGATTGGTGTAACGGTGCTAAAAAGCCATCTTCAACCCAGTTCCTCCCATGTCAGAAGTGATGTTAAAACACTGACATCTACTATAGGGTTCCCTGCCCTAACTTGTCAACGGTTCTCCTAGCTGCCCATGGAGATGTTAGTTTTCATTTACAGCTGTATATGCCCCCCCAACATTCTGACCCTTTCAAAACATGCAACCTTGAAATGTTCCTCACCCCCACAGCAGCACTCTACCCAAACGGTGACCCGGTAGTGACCTTCGCACATGATTGGCTGGCAGACATCCACTGGGACAAAAAAGTAAAACCCAGAGAGCAGACAGTTCTCATCAATCCCACTATCAGATCACTCCAACCTTCACATAAACTTCACACCCCTTATCACCGCCCCTACACCATTTACTTTTACGGCTAAACAATGTCCACCTCTTGGCAAGACGTGAAGGATGAGATTGACAAGATCTCAAATACCATCAAGGCTGAGGATGCCACCAAGAACCTCAACAAGAAATTCGCCAATCCTGGCAAATGGGACAGCAAACAGGCCACCTTCAGGAAATGGTGGTTATTCATTGAACTTTGGGTGTCCACCCAGAAATGGCACCCCCTTAACCTAGACAAGGAGGAAGCCACAGCCATATGGATGCATATGGACAGAGATGCAGCCGCATTTGCTCACCTCCGCATAAGGAAATGTCTAGAAAAGGATAAATGGCCATCCTGGGAAGAACTAAAGAAAGATGTTGAGAAGTATTTTAAGATTGCAGACTACAAGGAAATGGAGTATGCAAAACTGGAAAATATGAAACAAGGGAACTGCAAAACTGCAGAATTCCTCAACAAATTTCAGTTCCTAAAGGAGGACATAGAAATAGACAACGAAACTGCCGTATGACTCTTGAGAAAGTCAATAGACTATAAAATATATGCAGCAGTATTACAAGTGGAAGGAGATCTCGACTTCGAGAAAACAATCAACTCTTACACAGAAATGGGAGAATGATTCAAAAGAATCAGATATGAGAGGGGAATTTGCTTCCCACAATTTCAGAGGTTGGGATTCCAACCCCGATACACAGCCACCAGTACCCAACCTGGCTGAGGAACCCCAATGGAAATAGGGGCACAACAAATTCAGCAACCAAAGCGACCATTCAATGGGAATTGCTTCAACTGCAACAAATTCAGCCACCAATCTCGTGACTGCCCCAACCCACAAAAACCTCATAATCCTCAACCCACATGAATTAGGGAGTTCCATGATCCACAGTACTCCCAATTTGATCCACCCCAATGCCCACAATATGCCACTCATCCACTCCCTGCTGTACCAACATCCCAAGCCCTTGTTGTATCCTCTCAAACTGCCCAGCCCAGTCAAGGCTACTTGCACTCCCAGTCAGCTTCCTGGGAGACTGCTGAAGCCAAAGCATATTGGCGAGCATGACTTGCCCAAGAAACCAAGAAAGAGGCTGAGAAAAAGGTCTCTTTAAATTAGGAAAGTCTGGTAACAATCGAGGTATTACTGGACTGGATAAAAATTCTTTTTCCAATTGTTTTTCTTCCTGACACATTTATGAGTCTAAGAACAATGATTTGTGCAACTCGAACATTGGTAGCAATATGGTTTCTCCTGTCCTATTTAATTCACATAGTTTTGTAACTGAGGAAGCATCCAGCAATGGCATGGCTGCCAGTAATAATGCAGTGCTTAATTCTCCCATGAAACAAAAGAAAAATTTACGTAAGATAGCTAGTGATGATACAGATATTGTTATGAACTTGCTTTCTTTAAACTAACTACACTACTCATACATTCGTAGTCTACACTTTTTCTTCTTTATATTTTGTCACAACCAGGTCATGTGACTTCCCCCTATCTTTCTCTTCTCACGATCACGTGACCAGACCTAGACTCCTATGATGTCAGATCATGTGACTGGTCTAGACCTATGACATCATAGATAAGAGCCTATTCTGCTATTGGCTGTACCTTTTCTTATCTATCATACCACTCTACTATTTATTAGTCATGTACATTAGTCATAGTCTTGGCAGATGTATATATACCTGGGTGATGCTACGACTGTTCCCCAGTCTAGCTCACTTGGGCATTACCTGGGATCTACCTCAGGCCTGAGCGGGATATCTAGCACCACTTCTCCTTTTACCTTCGCCCGTGGTAACCATTCCACGTGTATTCCTTTTTCTTCTTCACACGTTGCTAGGCATCATAGCTAGTCCTCGTTCCACCTCGTCGACGTTCACGGTCTTAGTGTAGATACCATTTCAGATATTTTCCACATTTATGATATTTATGAAACCCTCGAACTGATCAGCTTTGCACAGTCACAAGGACTTGTTGAGTTCTTATTTGACACCAAAATATATGGGTTTGCCACCCATGAAGGAAAACAGCAATGGAAGGAAATAGGCAATACCCCTGCCCTACTTGATTCAGGGGCAACTCACACATTCATTGACTCCACCTATGTCGATGATAACAATCTCAAACAGATCTCGCTTGGTTGAGAATTTCATGTCCTCAATGCTGATGGATCTGATCAAGCCATCAGCCGCATCAAAGAAAAGGTGTCATTGACAATTATAGTCAAGGATAAGAATGGAAACCCCCATATGGAAGTCATCAATGCTTTCATATCATATCTGGGCAACCAGGATCTAATCATTGGTTATGATTGGCTTGCACACCACAATTCTGATGTCAACTGGGTTGACAAACAAATCACATTTTCTCATTGCATGGATAGATGCCATGCCCACCCTATAATGGAACTTCAGGCCATCCTGACCAACGAAGAAGAAAAGTTAAAAACGGAAGTACCCCAAGAATACTGGGACTATCTTGACATATTTTCTGAGCAAGAATCACATCACATGTCCACCAGGAAACCATGGGACCATGCTATAGAACTCGAACCTGGATTCATCAAGAAGAAGGGTCGTATTATTCAACTCTCCGACACCAAGCTAGAAGAAGTTCGGATATTTATAGAAAAAGAACTCAAGAAGGGTTATATCCGACCCTCTAAATCAGATCAAACATCACCAGTCTTCTTCATTCCCAAAAAGGATGGTAAGAAGCGCATGGTAATGGACTACCATTATTTAAATGAACACACAAAAAAGAATAACTATCCACTACCACTAATTCCTTCATTGATTGATAGGTTAAAAGGCGTGGATATGTTCATGACCCTAGATTTATGCTGGGGCTATAACAATGTTTGTATTAAAGAAGGTGATGAATGGAAGGGCACATTCACCACTCCTATTGGCATGTACGAGCCCTTGGTAATGTATTTCAGGATGTGCAATTCTCCAGGCACATTCCAAAACATGGTAAACAATATTTTCTCCAACATGTATGCAGTAGTGGTTATTTATATTGACAACATCATGATATTCACATCAAAGAAAGCTAAAGAGGAACATTCACAGGTTGTATGTGAAGTATTACAAAGACTACGTGACAATGACCTGTACCTCAAACCATCAAAATGCTTCTTCCACAAGGATAAAGTGGATTATTTAGGAATGGTTGTATCTAAGGAGGGGGTAGAAATGCAAAAGCCAAAGGTTCAGGCAATAACCAATTGGTCCACCCCCCATAATTTAAAACAGCTCCAATTGTTCCTCAGAATGGCAAATTACTATCACCATTTCATTCAAGGATTCGCTGATGCAGCTAAACCACTCAATAACTTAACTCGTAAAGATACTCCCTATATATTGTAACAAGCCCAAGGAGGAACTCATTAAGGGCAAGGCGAACCTCTAACCCTAACCCCAAGTGCATGGCATTGGAGGGCCACCCAATGACGCGCTAACCATGATCTAATAGAGAGAGAACCAGGTATGACATCCGGCAACGGTGTAGACGATGAGGAAGAGAGTGGAACAGTCAAGTATGAGCCTCAGCACTGGAGGGGAAGCATAGAGCAGCTGAGGCCGCTCCCCCTTAGACCCAGGTAATGCACAGGTTGACAAGACTAGAGGGAATCCAGTCCATCTCACCATGCCCTATATATATGCAGAGAGGCCAGCACACAGACCATGCTGTGCTGTACCCCTGATACTAAATAGGTACATGTCTAAGGTAACAAGAGAGGTGACATAAGGGGCTAGACTATGACGTAGTGGTCTAGACCCTATGATGTCATAAGTATGGTAAGAGTCTGTGAATATGTAATGGTCACATGACTAGGTCATGTGCCAGGGACGGGAAGGGCAATCATGTGACAGGATCGGGTGCAGACCGATCACGTGAGCTATGGTACAGGAAATACAGTGAAGTCCGATGTAGCGAAAGTAAGTACTCGCTAGGCTAACCCTAGACTAGGATAAAGTTAGGTTAAAAAGGACGGTCTCACAACATATATGGTCTGAAGAATGTGAAGCGGCATTCCAAAAATTAAAAGAAATCATAACCTCTTCCCCGCTGCTCACATACCCGGACTCTTCTCATCCTGTCCGCATTGAATGTAACGCCTCTGACATTGCCACCAGAGCGATGTTATCCTATCAGTTACCTGATGGAAACTGGCACCCTGCTGGCTTTATTTCACACTCTTTCGACTCTGCCAAACGTAATTACTGTTGTGAGACCATCCTCTTTAACCTAACTTTATCCTAGTCTAGGGTTAGCCTAGCTAGTACTTACTTTCGCTACATCAGACTTCACCGTATTTCCTGTACCATAGCTCACGTGATCGGTCTGCATCCGATCCTGTCATGTGATTGCCCTTCCCATCCCTGGCACATGACCTAGTCATGTGACCATTACGTATTCACAGACTCTTACCATACTTATGACATCATAGGGTCTAGACCACTACATCATAGTCTAGCCCCTTACGTCACCTCTCTTGTTACCTTAGACATGTACCTATTTAGTATCAGGGGTACAGCACAGCATGGTCTGTGTGCTGGCCTCTCTGCATATATATAGGACATGGTGAGATGGACTGGATTCCCTTCAGTCTTGTCAATCTGTGCATTACCTGGGCTTAAGGGGGAGCGGCCTTAGCTGCTATTATGCTTCCCTTCCAGTGCTAAGGCTCATACATGACTAGTCCATTCTCTTATCATTGTTTACACCGTTGCTGGGTGTCATAGCTGGTTCTCCTCTCTATAGATCGTGGTTAGCACGTCATCAGATGGCCCTCCAATGCTGTGCGCTTGGGGTTAGGGTTAGAGGTTCACCTCGCCCTTAATGAGTTCCTCCTTGGACTCGTTACAGTTCCCCAGTCTAGCTCACTTGGGCATTACCTGGGATTGTACCTCAGGCCTGAGTAGGGATATCTAGCACCACTTTCCTATCATCCTTGCCTGTGGTAACCATTCCATGTATTCTTTACTTTTCCCTTTTCTTCATAAAATGTTACCAAATGTCATAGTTGGCCTTGTTGTCATTCCACCTTGTCGTACTTAGATTTAGTAGTGTGATCTCATTTCAGGTCTTGGTCCCTGTCCCCAAAGATAGGTCCTTAGGAGTGCCATAATCTAATGTATAGGACGTCCAATACTTTCCTAAATTCTCTTGAACTCAATACCATTTAGGTAACAGTGTAGAAGCAAAAGATTCAAGAGAAAACATGTAAGTATTGCATTCAGGAAAGTAATGAGGATTAGAAATATAGTCCTTAATAAGTGAATCATCCTGTTTCTTCCATACCTCAATATGTTTAAAGCAATGAGAAATGTATGGAGTAAAAGTAGAAGAATTGTGAAATAGATCCATGGTGAAAAAAGAAGAGAGATTATACCAGTATCTAGGGATAAGGTCTGATCCAATTCCTGATATGTATTGATCTCCTAAGGACATTGGGGTGGGCCAAACCTTCATTGGACTCTCCTTGAGTGTCTCCTGTAGTGCTAGGACCAGCACTTCGTATTGTGGCCAGTTTTCGCACTTCTTGATGAAGTGATCCAGATTGTACTGGTCCCAGTCTTCTTCTAACTTCTTCTTTCTCTCTTCATACCATGGCAACCTCACTTCTAAGGGAATCGATAGTGGTTTGTAGATGGACATGTTCCTGATGGAGTTCTTCTCAATCTGCTTCGAGGAAAGCAATCTGTTGGTTTCTATTATCGATCTGCCTTGTCAGCATGGTGTTTCCGATGGTATAGAGGTCTAGGGATTTGTGCTGTGTGACCCATTGTTATGACCAGCCCAGGTGGGGATGGAGGTAGCCCTAATAAAGGTCGAGGGTTCAAGGGCACATGGAAAGGTTGGTGGTTTAGTGAAGGTTCAGTGGTTTAGTGAAGGTTCAGTGGTTTAGTGAAGGTTCAGTGGTTCTGATGACAAGGGTCCACTTAAGACGAGGGACAAGTCATTCAAAGGTTCAGAGGGAAGCTTAGCAAGAGACAAGATTAAGAGATAGATTTAGGAAGACCTAGCTTGAGGGTCTTCAAGCAGTTACAGGGGGTTTCTTATACTACTGGTATAGAATCCAATAGAACTAGGGAGAACATGCCAAGGAATCTCTTGGTCAGCAGTCCAAAAGGTATGGAATCTGATGGAAGGAACTGTAGCCTTAGCAAATGGAGAGGGATGGAACACAATGGAAGGTATGGCTATGGGGAAAAAGAAATGTAGTCCATAGGGATTGAACTCTGGGTGAGGTAAAGATAGGGGAAGGGGATTGGTAAGGTAGAGACAGAAAGAATCATAACATTACCCCCTTTGTACATTCGAATCACCGAAGAGAAAAGAGGATCAGACAGGGGGAGGAAACAGAGGGATGTGAGATAGAGCATAGAAGTATAAGAAAAGAAACAGGCCGCCTCCAATCACAACTAGGATTACCACTGCCAGTAGAGGAAGTAGGTGGACTGACCCATCTAAAGTGTTACTCACTCGTTTTCCTTAACCTAACTACACTAGTTACTCACTCGTAGTCGACACTTTTTCCTCTATATTTTGTCACAACAGGTCATGTGACTTCCCCCTATCTTCCTTTTCTCACAATCACATGACCAGACCTAGACTCCTATGATGTCAAATCATGTGACTGGTCTAGACCATGACATCATAGATAAGAGTCTATTCTGCTATTGGTGTACCTTTCCTTATCTATCGTACCACTCCCACTATTTATTAGTCATGTATATTAGTCATACTCTTGGCATATGTATATATACCTGGGTGATGCTATGACTGTTCCCCAGTCTAGCTCACTTGGACATTACCTGGGATCTGTTACGCTCGGTCCTGTCGTGGAGCGGGGCGTGACCGTTTATACTGCTGTTTGGGTCTTGGGTTCCTACGGGCCTTAGGCACTAGTAGGCGTCAAAGGGGGCTTGTCGGTTCTTCCGCAAGGTCAGAGACGTAGGATGCTCGGTCGTTACTAGACTCTGAGCGGTTAAGAGATGGTAGCGTGTATTCCGGTTGTAGGTGATAAAGTACATGAGAGAACTAGTAGCTATGTAAACTAGTTCTACAAGGCTCGGGTACTACCTGTTATAGGAGCAATAAGGTAGTAGCTACGATAGTGGGGACACTTATAGTAGCACGAGTAGCACTGTAGGGTCTCTCAGGATAGATAGGTAAAGCAAGTATACGGAGAATGGAGTAGGTAGTGACGAAGGTATACTTGGTAAAGGAAAAGAGGTGCTGACGAGTGAAGACAAAGATTAAGAGTAACAGAGACAAGTCAGCACTAAGAAGGTAGGCAAGACCAACCATGAAAGGATAGGACAACTGATGAAGTTGGACTAGGCTTGAGGTGGGGTTGGTGAGGAAAAAGGAAACAAATCGTAACAGGATCTACCTCAGGCCTGAGCAGGATATCTAGTACCGTCTTCTCCTTATTACCTTTGCCTGTGGTAACCAATCCACGTGTATTTCTTTTTCTCTGAACACATTGCCAAGCATCATAGTTGGTCCTGGTTCCACCTCGTCGTCGTCCCCCTCGGTCTTAGTTAAGGTCTCATTTCATAAAGAGTGTCTCCATAATATTTGTCCAGGGGAAGGGATGTGACTCCGGGTGTAGAAGTAGGTGAAGAGGAACAATCCAACTCCTGTTCCAACCACAGCCAGTATGGGAAGGAAATGGGTCATAGTGACCAGTAATGGTCAGTACCACACCCCATCGGCATCCACCTGGGAGGTGTCTCCATAGAATTCGGTTGGAGTGGGAGAACATTCTGTCCTAGGGGGAGGGACCCTGGTAGGATGGGGGGAAGATCGGAGCCTTCAACCACTGGTGAGCCTTGTGGAGAGGGGATGGCAATAAGAGGAGGTGGAGGATCTGGTGGAGCAGGTGGAGGCTGGAGAGGTGGGAGGAGAGGTTGCCATTGGGGAGTGAATGCGAGGGCAAGCAGACTGGTTGTGGCCGGGTGAAGAAAGGAGGCAGTAGGGGCATTGGTATTCTGGGCAGTCTACTTGTTGGTGCCCAAGTCGATGGGAAGCGAAGCAAGCATCCCTGTAGCAGGGATGGGAGCAAGGGAGGACGGCATTCCCATTGTTCCCAGTCCAATACACCTCCGTTCGGGCCAGGGCTGCTTCCTCTACTTTATCAAGGGGGGAGGATGAGGCTGAAGGAGTGGTAGGGGGGGCATCTGCCATTTCATCAGGAGGAGAGGGCGAGGTTGAAGGGGTGGGGGCTTAGGCAGGGGGCATACCTTGACTGGTGAAGAGGTCCTGTTGATATCTG
>JBBPJV010001195.1:0-10685 GCA_038088915.1 Sutorius aff. eximius
AGTATATGTATAAGTAGGTTTCTACTTCCTGATTGACCCTTTCAGTTTCTCCGTTGGTTTGAGGGTGGTATGTAAAGGATAGGGCCAAGTCATATCCAAGGATGTTTTCCAGAGCTTTTGTGAAGGAGGACGCAAATTGGGGTCCTCTGTCGGAGATGAGTTTGAAGTAAAGACCGAATCTTCAATAGACCTTGTGGAAAAAAAGATCTGCAATTCCTTTGGCAGTTACGGTGGACATGGTGGGGCACAAAATCACCCTCTTTGTAAGGCCATGGTCAACCATGACCAAAAGCACATCGAAACCTGAAGATAGGGGAAGTTCGGTGATGAGGTTGCAGGAAAGCTGTTGGAAAGGATGGGAGGCAGAGGATTTGATAGGGGAAGAAGGTGGGCAGGAGGGGTGTGTGTTGACCTTAGTGGCTTGGCAACCGCCACAGCCCACAATGAAATTCCGGACATAGGAAGTGAGCCCCGGCCACCAGCATTCCAAGGTGACCAGTTGGTGCATCTTCAGAAAACCCGGGTGACCAGTGGACAGGTGGTTGTGGCATCGTGTAAGGATGGCATGGCGGTGTTCTGGTGGAACATACACTCGGCCTTGGTAGGTTAACATGCCATTGGACATCTGGAAATCAGCAAGATGACCACAGAGAGACGTGGGTAAGTCTTCAATTCATTGGAGGTGTTGAAGAATGACTGTGTTCATAAGGGAAGAGTGGCAGATTTTGTTGACCAAGGCCATGTCAATGATATTAACAAAGAGCGAGGTAGGTAGGAGAGCAACACTGTCATTGTCCATACCTGAGAGGAAGAGGTCGGGTCGGTGAGAGAGGACATCTGGCCCTACAAGGAGTTTCCCTTCGACATGGATTAGCTTCAGGTCGAAGTCAGCAATGTCCAGCAGCCATCGTGCTTGACGATGATTCAAGTGTTGGGGCTGCTTGAAGTACAATAAGTTCTTGTGGTCAGTGAAGACCTGTACAGGGAAGGGGCCCCCATGGAGGTAGTGACGCCATTCCTTGAGGGCTTGTATGATACCAAGGAGTTCTCTGTCATAAACATTGTAGTTTCGTTCCGCATCAGAGAATGACTTTGTATAGTACAAGATGGGGTGCCAATCTCCGTTGGCGTCGGTTTGAAGGAGGATTGCCCCAGAAGTGAAGGCAGAGGCATCTGAGGTGATGGTGAAGGGGCGAGAGACATCTGGTAGGATGAGGATTGGTTCTGCCTGAAATTCTTCTTTGAGCTTGTGGAAAGTTTGCTTGCATTCATCAGACCATTCCCATCGTGCATCCTTCTTGGTGAGGGCCAGGAGGGGGCAGATAAGGTTGGAGTAGTCAGCGATGAACCATTGGTAGTAGTTAGTGAATCCCAAAAAGGATCACAGTTGAGTAAGGGTTTGTGGCACTGGCCACTCTTTAATCCCATTGAGTTTGACCGGGTCCATGGCCAACTGTCCCTCCTGAATAACCAGTCCAAGGTAATCTATTTCCTTGGCGGTGAAGGTGCACTTTTCAGGTTTCAGATGTAAGTCTAATTCTCGCATCTGCTGCAGCACGTGTCAGGTTCATTCTTCATGGACCTTGTTGTCCGCTGAAAAGATCAATAGATCATCCATGTAGATGATAAGCCATCCTTCCACTATCATATCTTGGAATGAATCATTCATGAAGCATTGAAAGGTGGCTGGGGAGTTAGTAAGTCCGAAAAACATCACTGTAGGTTTGAAAAGTCCTCAGTGGGTATTGAATGCAGCCTTCCATTGGTGCCCATCCTTGATACACATGTTGTTATACCCCCACCATATGTCGAACTTAGTGTATATGTTTGACCCCTTGAGCTTGTCAATTAATGAGGAGATGAGGGGTAAGGGGTATCCATCTCGGACTGTGTGCTGATTGAGGTACCTGTAGTCCTGGCATGGTCGAAGTTTGCCATCTTTCTTTTGGACGAAGAAAAACGGGGAAGCCTGTTTGGACTGCAAAGGTCAGATTTTCCCTGCCTTTAGATTTTCTTCCAGGAATTCATTGAGAGCTTTTTCCTGGATGGTGTCAAGCTTGTATGGGATAGCTATCTTGGCCTTGAATTCCGGCTTTAGATTGATTTCGTGATCGTAGGATCTAGAAGGCAGGATGTGGTCGCAAGATTCCTTGGCAAAGATGTCACAGAAAGGGAGGAAGGCTTTGGGAAGGACAGTGGGAGTTTTTGTCTGGTTAGCGTCAGCAGCGAGTTGTGTAGAGGTTGTGGTTGCTGTGATCAAGGTTGCAGGGAGGTATCAGCCATCTTTGGAGGGGATCCACCCATGGTGGATAGCATGAGAGCAGGTGTCAATTTGCCAGGTTCTGGGCGTCCACTTGTTGATATAGTTAAACAAATGTTGGTCCGTTTCCATGGAGTGGATCACATGCTTGACGGGTTTGGATGGCATTGGCTTCTTGAAATGAGATTCATGTCATCCTAAGTCGGTTTTATAGAGTCGATGAAGTTCCTTGGATTCGTCTTTGGATTTGTCGACTTCTAAGGTCCTTCTCTCCCAGTTGATGCGAGGATTGGCTTGTCAGAGCCATGGGATGCCAAGGATGACATTTTGAGAGCCACAGCTCATGACATGGAAGTGTTGTTGCATGGCGACTCCATCGATGTTTACAAAGAGTTGGGCGGAGTACAAGACTTGTTTTGATCGATTCGTGGACTCATCCATGTTTTGTACGACCACCAGTTGTTTAAGTCTGGATACCAGTATTCTATTCTTGCATGTGAACATCATGTCAATGCAATTGACATCTGCTCCAGAGTCCACAAGGGCAAAGGTGTTGATGGCTTTAAGGGTGTGCAAGGGTAGAACAAGCTGTAGGGGAATCTGGATGGATTTAGAACTATGAGATACAACTTGTGCACAAGTATGGGAGGGGGCTTGCATTGATTGAGGCCTCCTTTCTAAAAACCCAAGTCAATCTGTACTCGGCTGACTGTCTCCTATTCATCGTCATCCTCAATCTCTATTAGGTTAGGGACTTTCTCTTCCGCCTCTACCTATTGTACCTTTGGTTTGACCTCCTGAGGTGGCGGCAGATAATTTCTGTTCCTAGGTGGGAACACCACTTTGCAGTTGTTGCCAGTGTGCCCTGGCTTTCAACAATGGAAACACAACTTTTCTCTGATGCACTGAGTTCTCTCCTCAGGTGTTAGTCTCTTAACCTGAATAGCATCTACCTCCATAGCATTGGGATCTTTAGGATGAGCGACGTGAGGAGCTTGAGGGGAGTATGGGAGGTGAACCATCTGTCATTTTTTGATGGCTTGCACTTGATCCCATTGCATCTGGATGGATAGGGCTTTCTTCTGCCAGTCTAGTATGGTGGTTGGTATGGTTTCCAACCCCATGACTTTCTCCATTAGTGCCAAGGGGATTCCCATCTGATAGTATGAGATGAGGACCGACTCTTGAGTTACTCCCACAATGGCCACCTTGGCCTGGAAGTCTGCGTTGTATGTGAGCAAGGCAGTGGTGTAATCCCCACCTTTGGCCTTGACCCTGGTAGTGGCTAGCCATGCCAGAGCATTTGCCACTGTGTCGTGATGTTTGAATGTTGCACGGAACTCCTGTACGAAGTGGTCGAATGTTCCAAGGTCAAGGGTGGTGCCCGACAGGGCCTTGGTTCTAAATGTGTGGACCCAGGTGAGGGCAGAGCCAGTCTTCATGTAGGACAGCATGAAGCCAATTTGTTTGGCAGCGGAGTTATAGATTTCGGCGTTAATGGCGAGATATACATGGACTTCATCAAGCCACAGTTCAGCTTTGGTGTAGTCTCCATCAAAGGCAGATGGAGGGGATATGTGTAGCTCCACTGGTTTGCTAGACATGATGCTTGAAGATCGAGTAGGGTTGGCAGAGATAGGCAGAAGAGGAGGACAAGGGAGAGCGAGGGGGTATGGGGTGAGGGACAATGAGGGTGGTTGAGGTAGTTCAGGTGGATCTTGCCACAGAGGTGGGGTAGTAGGTCTTTCGGTGTTAGTCAACGTGGTCTCAGAGAGGGATAGCAATCAGGCTAGGGCCTCAGTTACAGGCGCTAGTCTGGCTTCTTCAGTTTCAGATGTGGGATGTTTGTCTGCAGTGGTGGATGGACGCAAGGGTGAAGTGACTGGAGAAGTTTCCAGGGATAGGGTTGGAGACGATGGTCTTGGAGGGACAGGAGATCTCCATGAAGGAGAGGATCTGTAAATTCAACGGGAAATGGTGGTGGCTTACTCAAAGGTAACTGAAACAACCTCAAAGGCTTTGTATGCACAATGCACCAGGTTGCTACTTCAATCAAGGAGAGATGAGGATATTTGTATCACTCAGAGGGAGGTTCGATGAGGGAAAACTCCAAGTGATCTAAACTGAGGATCACTGGCTGGGGACTTCACCCTTATATACTACTGACTACTATTTGTACATGTGTACCGTAGATCCGAGATCAGTAGATAAATATGGATAGATGAGACATAGCCATCAAGGCTGTGAGATGGAGATGAATGTGCAGCACTAGGCTGTGCATCAAATGGAAGAGAAGTGCATAGCCTCGAGGCTGTGTGCACGGTGATTAAATAGGTGAGGCAACATAGCCATACACAGCATGGAAATTAAAGGAAGGCTGTGTAGGCACAGGGTCCAAGATCCTGGGCAGATCCTGGGATAATCCAGAGATCAGATCTGGAGATGGAATATAACTATAAAGAGAAGAAAATAAAATAAAATAGAGAGACCAAGATAAGATAAGATAACTAGTGAGACTTGCTCACAACTAAGTCCATTGGTTGCCTGTAGTACAGGGCTTTGCTAGTGGCGCTAGGCCGATCTGTAGTGTTAGGCTAATTGCGAAAATTATAACCTGTTACAGTAACTGCTCAAGTATACGCTAGTTCTATTGTTACGACTGTTCTGGATAGGACCAGGCATAGCTCTTGATGATCACCAACAACCACTAGGGTTTAGGGTTGAGGTCAAAGTTGACGAAGGTTGACAAAGACAAGTGTAGAAGAGTTGCTCAAGGTGTAGCAACAAGACACCAATAGAAGAGTAATGATCACTCAACAGTGGGCCGAAGACTGTCAAAAACAAAGGACAAAGAGGTGCTGAGGGCACCAATGAAGAGTGGACAAAGTCCTGACTAAAGAGGGACACAATGCCCGAAGAACTACCCCCTTTGTAGAAGGAAGGTGGATGACAAAGTGAGCTAGTCTCGCAGAGTCACCCTAGGCAAAGCCTAAGTGAAAGTTGAGTTGTGATTGTGATGATGATGGTACAAGAGAGAACTAGTGTGAGGAAATATCTACAGTGGTTACGGGTTTATATAGTAGTAGACCCTGGGAAAGAGTTACCCGATCGGGTAAGTATTATGTAACCAAGAGACAAGAGAGACAAGGATGGAGAGTGAGACAGAAACTAAGTAACTGGTAAATACGCTGCAGGCAAGTAAGATTGTGGAAAGTGGAGTAGGAAGGTGAAGCAAGACCATACACTAAACCTAAGTACGGACAAGGTGGAACAACAACGAGAACCAACTATGACATTCGGCAACGTTTTATGAAGAAAAGGAAATAAAGAGAACACATGGAATGGTTACCACAGGCAAGGGTGAGGAGAATGGTACTAGGTATCCTGCTTAGGCCTGAGGTATGATCCCAGGTAATGCCCAAGTGAGCTAGACTGGGGGACAGTCGTAGCTACACCTGGGTATATATACATATGCCAAGACTATTACTAATACATGACTAATATATCATGAGAGATGATACAATAGATAACAAAAGATACAGCCAATAGCAGAATAGACTCTTATCTATGATGTCATGGGTCTAGATCAGTCACATGATCTGACATCATAGAAGTCTAGGTCTGGTCACATGATCATGAGAAAAGAAAGATAGGGGGGAAGTCACATGACTTGTTGTGACAAAATATAGAGGAAAAAAGTGTAGACTATGAGTAGGTAGCTAATGTAGTTAGGTTAGGGAGAATGAGTTCATAACACTACCCCCTTCTTATGTCTCAACTTCCAGGCAAGAGAAACAGTCAGGAGTAGCAGTAAAATTTTCATATGGCTTAAACAATGAAGAGAATTCAGCGAAAGTAACACCATGAATGTGACAGGGGGCAGAAGAATGAGAAGACCTGAAATCCCAAATAGCATCTTGTGCATTAACCAAGTTGTCCTCAGGTTCCCACATATGGTCGGTCACATCCCATCCCTTCCAATGAACAAGATATTCCAGCTTGCCATGTTTGAGGCGAGAGTCCACGATGGAGTCAACCTCATACTCTATGAGATGGTCCTCGGTAACCACAATAGGGTCTGGACGAATCACAGATTGTCCGTCGAGCGGTTCTCTATAGAGTTTCATGTGAGATGTGTTGACAACATTATGAATCTTCATGGAAGCTGGTAGTTGCAGTTCAACTGCATTAGGAAGGATGCGGGTGATAGGGTAGGGACTGAGCCATTTCGGAGAAAGCTTCCAGGAGGCATAGGGAAGCATAAGATTGGAGGAGGATAGCCAGACTTGCTTGCCAACTTGGTAGTCAGGATTTACTGATCAGAAGGAATTGACAATGGACTCCATTCGTGTTTGGGTAGCTTCCAGAGTTGAATGAACTTCTTCGTGAGAATGAGCAAAGTTGCGACTGAATTGATGAGAAGTCGCCAGATTTTCAAAACCCATCCGAGGGGCATAGTTGTGGATAATGGCAAAAGGAATGGTGCCAGTAGCCGAAGTGAGGGTATTGTTATGCTGGAACTGAGCCAGCTTGAGCCATTCAGCCCATTCGGATTGTTTTTTGGTGATGTAAAGACGGAGATATTGTTCTAAGTCATGATTTACTTGTTCTGTTTGCCCATCCGTTTGTGGGTGAAAGGCTGTAGAAAGTTTTTGCTTGATCCTGAGCAGTTTGCAAAGCTCACGAGTGAACTCTGAAACGAATTGGGGTCTGTGGTCAGAAACTACAGTATTTGGTAGTCCGTGTGTACACCACACATTGTCTCTAAATAAGCGAGCCATATCTAGTGATGAGAACATTTTTGTACAAGGAATAAATACAACTTCTTTCGAAAATCTATCTACAATGACCATTATTGTGTTATAGCCATTTGAATCTGGTAAGTCTGTAATAAAGTCCACCAAGATATCCTGCCAGGGATGTTCGGGGGCCGGGAGGGGAATGAGCTTGCCTGCAGGCTGTTTATTGGACGACTTGGAGGTGGCACAGCCATGGCAGTGATCAATGAACGTATTGACATCCTTGGTGATGTTTTGCCAATTGTAATGTCGTTGGATAGAAGCAAGTGTATGAGATCTACTGGAATGACCTGTGATTGGAGATTTGTGATAAAGTTTAATAACTTCGGATCTCAGATCCTTGGGAACGAATACTTGGTTGTGACTATTTTTATAGCAACTGAGGGATGTATCGAGATCATACCCGTAATGGTCTTCGTCAAGTTCATATGAGTGTTCAACGATCTCATCAAAGATCTCAGGGGAGATTGTAGCCTGCTTAGATGCAAAGACAGCAGGGGGAAGCATTGTGATGTTTTTATTGATATCTTCCACTGCTTTGCCATGGTCAGGATGGCGGGACAATGCATCTGCATGACCATTGGTGTAACGAGCCCAAGGAGGAACTTATTAAGGGCGAGGTGAACCTCTAACCCTAACCCCAAGCGCACAGCATTGAAGGGCCACCCGATGACGCACTAACCACGATCTATAGAGAGGAGGCCAGGTATGATGTCTGGCAATGGTGTACGATGGTAAGGATAAAGAATGGAACAGTCTGTATGAGCCATCACACTGGAGGGGAAGCATAGAGCAGCTGATGGCCGCTCCCCCTTAGACCCAGGCTATGCACAGGTTGACAAGACTGGAGGGGATCCAGTTCGTCTCACCATGCCCTATATATATGCAGAGAGGCCAGCGCACAGACCATGCTGTGCTGTACCCCTGATACTAAATAAGGACATGTCTATAATAACGAGAGAGGTGACATAAGGGGCTAGACTATGACATAGTGGTCTAGACCCTATGACATCATAGATACATAATAGTCCGTAAGCTACTATGGTACGTATGGTCACATGACCAGGTCACGTGCCAGGGATGGGAATGGCAGTCACGTGATGTGGTCATGTGCTATGGTACAGGAAATACTAAGTCCAATGTGCGATGTAGAGTCCAAAGTGAAGCGAAAGTAATGTACTAGCTAGGCTAACCCTAGACTAGGATAAAGTTAGGTTCAAGAGGACGGTATCGTAACAATTGGTGGAGCCTGGTTTGTACAATATTGTATAATTGTACTCCATGAGAAAATCATGCCATCACACCTGGCGTGAGGAAAGATCCTGGGGTTTTTTCCAGAACTCCAGATTACGATGATCTGTCCAGATTTCAAAATGATCTTGATCTACAAGATGGTGTCGCCATTCTTTCAGGGCGTGAATGATAGCTAGCAACTCCTTATTGAAACGGGACTAAAACCTATACTAAAGTGGTGACGAGGTGAAATGACTAGAACAGGCTATGACGCCCTGCAATGTTTTTACGATGAAGAGGAATAAGAAGGGAACACGTGCAACAGTGTACACGGGCAAGGGTAAGGAGAGACTAGGTATTCCACTTAAGCCTAGGAGTAATCCCAGATAATGCCCAAGTGAACTAGACTGGGGAACAGTCGTAGTATCACCCAGGTATATATACAAATGCCAAGACTACTTAGTAATACATGACTAATATATAGTGGGAATGGTATGATAGATAAGAGAAAGGTACATCAATAGCAAAAGGGGCTCTTATCTATGACATCATAGGTCTAGACCAGTCACATGATCTGACGTCATGGAGTCCAGACCCTAGTCATGTGATCATGGGAAAAGAAAGATAGGGGAAAGTCACGTGACCTAGTGTGACAAAATAACAAGAAAAAGAGTAGCTATTTGAGTGTTTGTTTTGAGAGTTAGAAAATTTAAATACATATCGTAACACTTATCATAGATTGGGTAGTTGCATTCTGCCAAGTCAAATGAATGTGAAATGAAACCAGCGGGATGCCAGTTTCCATCGGGGAGTTGATACGATAACACCGCTCCAGTGGCGATGTCAGAAGCATTGCATTCAATGCGAACCGGTCATGATGAGTCCGGGTATGTGAGCAGCGGGGATGACATAATGATTTCTTTTAGTTTTTGGAATGCCACTTCACATTCCTCGGACCATACATAGGGCGTATCTTTGCATGTTAAATTATTGAGTGGTCTAGCCGTGTCGGCAAATCCTTGAATGAAATGGCAATAATAATTTGCCATTCCAAGGAACAATTGCAGTTGCTTCAAGTTATGGGGGGTGGGCCAATCGGTTATTGCCTGAACCTTCAGCTTCTGCATTTCTACCCCCTCCTTAGATATGACCATGCCCAGATAATCTACTTTGTCTTTATGGAAAAAACATTTCGAAGGTTTTAAATAGAGATCGTTATCACATAATCTTTGTAAGACTTCGCAAACCACCTGGGGATGTTCCTCTTTTGTTTTCTTTGACGTAAATATCATGATGTCATCAATGTAAATAACTACTACAGCATACATGTCTGAGAAGATGTCATTTACCATGTTTTGGAACGTGCCTGGAGAATTGCACATTCCGAAATACATTACCAGGGGTTCATAGGCTCCAATAGGGGTGGTGAATGCCCCTTTCCATTCATCACCTTCTTTAATATGAACATTATTATAACCCCAACGTAAGTCTAGGGTTGTAAACATATCAGCTCCTTTTAACCTATCAATCAATGAAGGGATTAGTGGTAGCAGATAGTTATTCTTTTTGGTATGTTCATTTAAATACCGATAGTCCATTACCATGCGTTTCTTACCATCCTTTTTGGGAATGAAGAAAACGGGTGACATTTGATCCGATTTAGAGGGTCGGATATATCCCTTCTTGAGTTCTTTTTCTATAAATACCCGAACTTCTTCTAGTTCAGTGTCAGATAGCTGGATAATACGACCCTTCTTCTTGACGAATCCAGGTTCTAGTTCAATAGCATGATCCCACAGTTTCCTGGTGGGCATGCGATGTGATTCTTGCTCAGAAAACACGTCAAGGTAGTCCCAGTACTCTTGAGGTACTTCCATTTTTAGTTTTTCTTCTTCTTCGATTGAAATAGATTGAAGGTTTAGTATTGGGTGAGCACAGCATTGATCCGTGCAATGTGAGAATGCTATTTTCTTGTCAACCCAGTTGACGTCAGTGTTAAGACTCCGTAGTCTCCAAGCTCGTTTCCGAATGATGTCCGGCAAGTCTGACCGGAGATCTAGAGGGACGAAGGGCTAAGTGGCAGGGAAGGACCAGAGGTCCAAAACGGAGGAGATGGA
This sequence comes from Sutorius aff. eximius, assembly GCA_038088915.1. Taxonomy (NCBI): domain Eukaryota; kingdom Fungi; phylum Basidiomycota; class Agaricomycetes; order Boletales; family Boletaceae; genus Sutorius; species Sutorius aff. eximius. Next base: position 10,410 of record JBBPJV010001195.1, read on the forward strand.
GTAGGAGAACTTAGGAGGACATTAGCGCAGGACTTATGTGTCACACCCTTGTATAGGTCCGGGTCCTCGGACTTCGTAGGAATAGAGGGTAGGAGATGTAGGAGGGAATCGGACACGAGAAGAGATTGGCTTGTTCAATATTCGTACTGAGGAATATACATGGGAGACGCAGTCCTTAAGTACGGATGGAGTAAGGTACGGAATAAGGAGGACAGATGTCAAGTGTGACTGAAACATGTAGGAGTGTTAGGGATATGAATGACAGATGTCAAATGT
>JBBPJV010001196.1:0-10681 GCA_038088915.1 Sutorius aff. eximius
GTCCGTAAGTACGTATGGTCACATGACTAGGTCACGTGCCAGGGATGGGAATGGGAATCACGTGACAGGATCGGGTGCAGACCGATCACGTGAGCTATGCTACAGGAAATAAGACGAAGTCCAATGTACGAGTGTAGTCCAGAAGTGTAGCGAAAGTGTTAACTAGCTAGGCTAACCCTAGACTAGGATAAAGTTAGGTTAAAAGGGAACGGTATCGTAACAACCCTAGACTAGGATAAAAGTTAGGTTAAAGGGAACGGTATCATAACAGGTTCTAACTGTGAGACATGAAAAACAGGATGAACAGAATGAAGTGATTCTGGTAAATGTAAAGTAAAAGAATGACTACCCAGATGGGCAATAATTGGGAAAGGACCAAGATTCTTTTCTGAGAACTTTTTAGAAGGATGAGTAGAACAGAGGTATTTGGCTTTCATGTATGCCATATCTCCAACTTTGAAGTTAGGAGCAGGGCTATGCTTTGCATCAGTGGGGCCTTGGTACTGCTTCTGCACTTCCAACATCTCCAACCAGAGGAACTTGTGAAGTCCATCCAAATCAGTGACAAAGGAGGAAGCTGTGGAGGAGGCAGGGAACACTCAAAGTAAACAGAAAAGTTCAGATGATAATCCTTGTTCGTGAAGAATGGAGAAACACCAGTGGTAGCACTAGGTGCATTGTTGTAGGCAAATTCTGCAAGGGAAAGAAGATCAGCCCAATTATCTTGCTGATAGTTACAATAGACCCAGAGGTATTGCCCTAGAGTCTGGTTAGCATGCTCCATCTGTCCATCACCTTCCAGATGATAACTGAAGGTGAAATGGAGATGCATATCCAGTGTGTTACCTAAGGATCAGAAGAAATGAGAGACAAACTCAGAGCCCCTGTCAGAAGTGACATGAGATGGAACTCCATGCTTGGAAAAAGACATGGATGAGGAATAGCTTTGCAAGATCAGCGGAAGTCATGGTATCATGAGTAGGAATGAAAATGGCTTGTTTAGACAACCTGTCAATGACCACAAGGATGGCAGTAAAGCCTTCCAAGGGTGGAAGCTGCTCAATGAAATCCATGGAAATTGAGTTCCATGGCTTCTTCAGAACAGGGAGTTGTTTGAGGAGACCATAGGACCAATGCTGGGGGACCTTGGCACAAGTGCAGGACATGCAAGAACTGATATAGTCCTTGATGAATGTCTGAATATCCAGCCAGGTATACTCACAACAGATGAGCTCCAGAGTATGGTTCTGTCCAAAGTGGCCGACAGTCAGATGGTCATGGAATGTCTGAAGGATGCAGAGTTGAAGGTCTTTGGAGTCTGGGACATAGATGTGGTTGTTGTGAAGTAAGAAACCATCTGAGGAGACAGTCCATTGAGGATCTGTCAAGGATTCAGCAGAGAGAAGTGGAGAAGTGATGGGATCAGTAGAGAGAGAGGAAAGAATATCGGAGCAGAGTTGCTTGATGTCGACAAGGAAAGAGGCTCAAAGGACCAGAGCTTCAAAATAAGTTGCTCAGAGGGATGAAGTGAGTTGGTCCTGGGTGAAGATAGGTCTAAAATTGTCAGGATTAACACAAGCATAGTCCTTGTTCCCCTCTTTTGGATAGACATCCCATTGTCTAGTTAGGGCATCAGGCTTAGCACTGAGCTTGCCTGGACGGTAATGAATGGTGAGGTTGAATTGGCAGAGGTACTCTGACCAACATGCCTGGTGGTGGGTCAGGAGTTTGATACCTGTGAAGTATTCAAGGTTTTTATGATCAGTGAAAATGGAAATCAGAGTTCCAGAGCCCTTCAAGTAATGGCACCATTGGGAGAACATCTTGAAAATGGCAAGGAGTTCCTTGTCATGAGTGTCATAGTTCAGTTCCATGTCCTGGAGGGAACAGGAATAGAACATGATGGGGTGAAGCTCACTGTCAGAAAGGGTGATGGAAAGGATGCCTGCAATAGCATAGTCAGAGGTGTCAGTCTCAATGGTAATCGGAGTGTCCAGCTGCCAGTGAATGAGCACCAGAGCAGATGTGAAAGCCTCCTTTAGAGACTGGAAAGCCTTCTGACAATCCTCAGAAAAATCCCAAGGAGCACCTTTACAGGTGAGGTGGGTCAGGTGAACAATGATGTCAGCATGATTACAAATGAAACGGCAGTAGAAGTTGGCAAAGCCAAGGAAGGACTAAATATCCTTAACCTTTCAAGGCTCAGGCCAATCAGTGATGGCCTTAATTTTGTCCTTGGCCATGGAGAGACCAGAGGGGGAGAGGATATATCCAAGATATTTGACAGACTCCAAGTGCCACTCACATTTCTCTGGCTTCAGGTAGAGGCTGTTGGCACAGAGTTGGCAGAGCACTTCCCAGACATGCTTGCAGTGGGAGGCCTTGTCCTGGGAGTAAATTAGGATGTTGTCAAGATAGATCACAACACAGACATCCAGCATATCTGTGAAGATGCTGTTGATAAATCTCTGGAAAGCCATGGGGGAGTTAGTTAGTCCAAATGGCATAACCAACCATTCATATGAGCCATAGTGGGTCTGGAAGGTAGTCTTCTATTCATCGCCCTCAGCAATGTGGATCAAATGGTATGCATGCCAGAGGTTGAGTTTGGTATAGACCTTGGCTCCACTTGGAGCATCTAGGAGGTCCATGGTCTGTGGGAGTGGATAGTAGTCTTTCTTGATGATCTTGTTGAGGCCTTGGAAATCCATGCAAAGGCAGAGAGAGCCATTTTTTTTCTTCATGAAGAGCATCAGAGTGGCATGGGGGGAGTTAAAAGGACAGATGAAGCCGATGTTGAGATGCTCCTCAATGAAATCACAGAAGGTTTGCTGTTCTGTAGGGGAGAGCAAATACAATTTTCCTATCAGAGGAGTAGTGCCTTCTTTCAAGTCAATTTTGAGGTCAAAAGGACAATAAGGGGCGAGGGTATTCACCCACTTTTTACTGAAGACATCAGAGAAGTCGTGATACTCGGAGGAAACTCCAGAGAGGTTGATAACTTCAGGATCATCAGAGATGGAGGCAGAACAAGCCCTGGCCTCATCAGGAGACTGGAGTTGAAGGGTGAATTGGACAGAGTCTTCTATCTTGCATGTGTGCATGAATGCAGCAGCATTGATAAAGGAGATGGAAGGACAAGTAAGTCTGGGGGCTCTAGGCAAAACTGGAGTGTGCTCCAGGGTCAGAGAAGGAGGTGATGGAGGAGGAAGTGAAGGCTTTGAAGGTGCGGAGGGTGATGTCAGGCTTGGCATTCCCTTTGTAGGGGCTTCGAATGAGATGCTGCTAGATACTCAGTCAATCAACAGATTATAGTGGGTCAGCCAGCTGTGTCCTAAAACCAACGAACATGAGGAATCCAAGGAGGTGACAAAAAATGTCACAGAGGTGGTTATGCCAGAGGGAAAGGAAAGAGAAAGCTCAACAGTGGAGGTAATGGAGGCAGAGGAGATTTTGTCGAAGAAATGGAGGGAGATAGGAGGAATGGAGATAGTAGGTATTTTATGTTCCTTGATAAATGAGGAATCAATGAAGCAATAAGTAGAACCCAAATCTATGAGAGCAGGGATAAAAGACAAGGAAAACTGAGGGATAGAAACTAATGGATGAAGAGAGTTCAGATCAGAAAGAGTGGACATGTTGAGATGTAACTCCATCAGAGCACAGTCAGGTACAACACAACTCCCAGCCCATGCAGAGTCATAGGAGTCACTCCCTATTTTTTTGCCTTGGAGGAGGTGGAGCCAGAGGTGGTCAGTGCCATGGCAGCAGTAGCAGCACGAGCCTTCACAGCCCTAGAGGTTGACTTGGGGCAATCCTTAGTGGAATGTCTGGCTTCTCTGCAGAAGAGGCAGAGTTTAAACTTTAGCTGGCATTGGCATTCCTCCAGAAGGAGTTTGCCATCTTTGCCAAGTTTTGTGGAAATAGAGAAATCAGTGTTACCCTTTTTGTTACCATTATTTCTGGATGAGCTGGAAGCACTCGGACTGGAAGAGGAGCTATCCTTGGACTTATCATCCTTAGGTTTGCTTGCAGCAGAATTGGATGTAGTGGTGTTGGGCATCTTGATATTTGGAGTGCCAGGATTGGAACCAGAAGCCTTGTTAGCACAATTGATCTCCTCCCTGTGCTCCCAGTACCAATGGTCAATTTGCTGGGCAAGCGCATGGAGATTGGAGATGTTGTCAGGCTTATCCTGCTGTGACAGTTCATCTTTGATGTGGTCCAGAAGCCTGTTGTAGAAACTCCAGTGGAGTGCACCAAGTCCCCATCCATGAACTTGGGATGCAAGGCAGTTCCATTCAACAATATACCTAGAAATACATTGAGTGTCTCGCATCTGCAGTTGCTTGAGGTAAGCTTCTACATCAGCTACTGGGTCATGAGGTCCAAAGTTAGTTTGTAATTTGAAGAGAAATGTTTTCCAGTTGTCCATCCATAATGGGCAGATGTCCAGAGGTTCATCTCCAAGGAGATCTGGTTCAAAGTACTCCAGAGCAACACCCTTATGGTATGACTGGGTGAAGGTCACCTTCATGCATTCCTTTTTGAAGGACTTCAGATTGGCCTGAAAGTTTAGCTTGCATTGAACAACAAAAGAATGGAGTTTCCTAGGATCAGTTCCATTGAACAGGTCAGGTTTGTGGACCTTGGTCTTTGGAGGATCAGAAGTCTTTTTCTGATGCAGGGCCTGCTTGGTCATGTTCCATATCACATCAGTGAGCTGAGTGAATGGTTCAAAGGCCAGCAGGACCTTGTTGGGCACATCAGAGGCATCATTAGGGTGACACCAGGGATCTTCATTGATATCATCTGTGGGATTAGAAGAAGAGCTAGAGGAGGAATCATCACCATCTCTGCCACCATCTCCAGGTCCAGGATCAAAAGGACCACCAGGACTGCCAGGGTCTGCATCTTTGTCATCTGCCAATTCCCAGATACAGGGTCCAGCAGGGAATGCATAATTAGCAGGAAGGTGTTATGATACCATCCCCATTAATCTAACTATCTATGCTCTTTTTACTTTTACTCCTAGTCTAGGGTTAGCCTAGCTAGATAGACACTACTCATACACTTTGGACTTTGATATATTTCCTGTACCATAATATGTGACCTATCATGTGACTCCCATTCCCATCCCTGGCATGTGACCTAGTCATGTGACCATACATATCATTAGTAGTTTATGGACTATTATGTATCTATGATGTCATTGGATCTAGACCACTATGTCATAGTCTAGCCCCTGATGTCACCACCTTCTCTTATGTACTTGTATCCTATTTAGTATTCGGGGTACCAGCACAGCATGGTCTGTGCACTGGCCTCTTGCATATATAAGGGGCATGGTGAGATGGACTGGATTTCCTCCAGTCTTGTCAACCTATGCATTACCTGGGCTTAAGGGGGAGTGGCCATCATTGCTATCATGCTCCTCTTCCAGTGAGAGATGCTCATACTTGATGTTATGATTTGTTCCCTTTTTTACTCCTTCATCTCACAGTCTAGCTTGCATTCCCATGCTCACTACACTGCAGACCTTGTAGCCATTCCTACACTTCAGTGTCTGAACCCCATGGACTACATTTCACTAATCACTTGATTCTTTTACTCACATGACTGTTTCCCTTTTCATAGCCATTCCCATGCCACCAAGCATGGATCATGGACTACCATCTCCGATGACTCACCTCACAGTTTGTCATTTTAGATTGCCTTTCTCCTCATGTCCTACATGAGTCCCCTTTATGGAATCCCAGTGTTCCCCTTCCCTTTACCACCAGATATCCTAATATGGCCTATTCCTCCTTTCCCATCTACCCTGGACCCATGGCTCTCCATTGTATTCCTACTATAGATCTCTCACCCTCGAACCCATGATTGTCTGTTGTATTTCTAGTATAGATCTCTCCATCTCTCCTCTCAGCTCTCCATCAAGATCTACCTTAGTATCTCCTTTATTCTTCCTTCCTACTTAGGATACTACTTTCCTGCACTTGCCTTACTATATAAGACTCACGCCTTCCTTATAGTATTCCTTACACTAGTTCCTATCCAGTACTTAGGACATAGTACTCCCATACTACACCTAGTCCTGTCTCCACCTATTCCCCATGTCACTACCTCCATCACTTCAATACTAGCCTTTCTCTCATCTCTGCACTGTGTGCATCTTCATCAACCCTCAGTCTGGCACTGCGACCACCACCTTCCTTTGGGTCTCCTATCACCACAGTCCTTCACTGTCTTCCAGGCTTCTTCTTGCAAGCCCTACACTGTCCTTAAGTCTTCTTTCTATCAGCCTGTGGCTGATTGCCTTTGTTATGATCCATCCTTCCAAAGCCACCTCAGTTCCAACCTGATGTTGGCCTCCATCCTTGCCCCCTGCAGCATTCCCCTGCAGTTCCCTTGTCCTCTGGCCTTTCTCCTTGGCCTTCCGACCTTCCTCTGAACCCTCTCGGTTCCTATGCCTTTCAGCCTGTCCGTCTATCAGGCTTCCCTTGTTCCTCCTCCTGGTATTCCTTTCCAGGATCTCCAACCACTAGGAGTACTGTGCTCCTTGCCACTGGGTGAGCAACAGCTCCATAAGTCCCACCCAATCCCTCAGGGGCTTGATTGTAACACTTGACTATCCATTCATTCTCATTGTCATACACTGTTGCCAGGCATCATAGCCAGTTCTCTCACTATTATTCAGTTACCATTAGTGCATCATCAGGTAAGCCTTCAACGCTGTGCACTTGGGCTAGGGCTTGAGTCTACTTGCCCTATGAGTTCCTCCTTGGACTCATTACAGAAGGGGCATCAAGGGAGATAAGAGGCTTCAATTGGGGTGATATCCAGAGGCAGAGTCACTGGGGCTGATGAAAAGGCTGATGAACTTGCCAGGGATGCCATGGGAACTACCAAAGGCAGATCATAGCATGCTGTCTCATTGGAGAGTGAGGGTTTAGTAGAACATGATTGAAACCTATACAAGTGTTAGTACAAATATACTATTAAAGCTCTGAGTGTAACGAGCCCAAGGAGGAACTCATTAAGGGCAAGGCAAACCTCTAACCCTAACCCCAAGTGCACAGCATTGGAGGGCCACCCGATGACGCGCTAACGACGATCTGATAGAAGAGAGAATCAGCTATGACACCCAGCAACAGTGTAGACGATGATGAAGAGAATGGACTAGTCATATATGAGCCTCAGCACAGGAGGGAAAGCATAGAGCAGCTGAGGCTGCTCCCCCTTAAGCCCAGGTAATGCACAGGTTGACAAGACTGGAGGAAATCCAGTCCGTCTCACCATGCTCTTATATATCATAGAGGCCAGCACACAGACCATGCTGTGCTGTACCCCTTATAGTAATAGTACATAAAAGAGCATGGTAACATAGAGGACTAGACTATGACGTAATGGTCTAGATCCTATGACATCATAGATATGTAATAGTCTGTAAGCTACTAATGATACGTATGGTCACATGACTAGGTCACATGCCAGGGACAGGAATGGTAGTCACATGATGTGGTCACGTGCTATAGTACAGGAAATACTGAAGTCCAAAGTGTAGCAAATGTAGTGTACTAGCTAGGCTAACCCTAGACTAGGATAAATGTTAGGTTAAAGGGAACGGTATCATAACACTGAGCTCTCCAAGCTCATTTCCAAGTGATGTCCAGCAAGTCTGACCAGAGATCTAAAGGGATGAAGGAATAAATGGCAGGAGAGGACCAGAGGTTCAAAATGGAGGAGACGGAGTAGGAGAACTTAAGAGGACATTAGCACAGGACTTATTGTTGGAAATTCCCATGTAGATATTGACACTGGGAAAAGCATATGTAGGAGATGCTGCTCCAATTTCAAGGATCAATCGTACAAGTCTGTTGGTCTTCTCCACTTCCTGGGGCTTAAGGGAAGTGGTCCTTGGCTCATGGTGAGGATGAGTCTTCAGGCTCATAGTGAAGACCCTTGCCAACAGTGTGTAGAGGAATCTTGTCCAGGTGATAGACTGTAGTGTTTGTCAATAGAACAGAACACAGGACTGAGTAACATGGGTAGTGGACTAACCAATGTTCACTCTTGGAGTCTTGATAGGATAGCAGTTCCTAGTCACTAAGATCTCCTGAGGTACCCAGTCTTCCAGGTACAGAGGTCACCAGAATAAACTGCAGTTACTGGAGGAAGAGAGGTCCTAGTAGTAACTTAGGAATGTGGCTTGATGTCCTTGGCTTCAGAGAGTAATAGAGTAAAGCTCAGAGAAATGATGATGATGAGGGATATGCCACAGATATATTGGGGATGAGCCCAGATATGCCTGCTACCAGCTAGGCTAGTGTGTGAGAGCCCTAGTACCCTTGGTTGGGTACCTATGTCCCTACTGTAAAGTAGTAAAAACTGGTTCCTTATATACATATCATAAATAAGGTTGAAACCCAGCAGGATTAAACATAGGTTTAATCCACAATACTGAGCATATCCCATAAAAGGTAAAATGCCACTGTGAAACATCCCCAGGGTTTATGTAAGAACCCCAGTGGATTGTAGAGTGAATGGCATAAAGACATGTCACCATGAGGCTTGTCTTGGGAGCCAATGGCATAAAAGGCTGTCTGATAGACCAATGGCATAAAGCTGTGGTCTCCATGACAATACTCTAAGACAACCATGGGAATCCCCACTGGAATGAGATTGGTGGGCACTATAGTATCATAGCAACCATCTGCCAACCTGAAACACTTCTCATGTCAAGTATGACAGAGAAGATGTTTCATGACAGGTGACAGTGACAGTGACTGTTGTTATGGCAACAGTATGTCAGAAAGGGTAACAGTGACTGGTCTGTAACAAAGTTTCAGTTTGTCAGTAAAGTAGATCTCATCTTATCTATCATTATCTTATCAGAGATAAGATAAGATAAGATAAAGTGGTGTGAAGGATAGATCAATCGCTATCCTCACTGAAACATAATGCAATAGTCATTAGACATGGGAAGAGAAATATAAACTGGCCTTTGTGGTGTTATGGATAAAATGGTAGAAAACACCACAAATTCAACACTCCCTGTCACTGACACATGTTTAATGGATATTGGAATCTTGATGAAGCAAAAAGGGCTTGGAGTGGAATGACTCCCCATGCTTGTAATGTGTCAATTCAACTTGAATTGCCAGTTCTGAAGGTCTGCCAGATAAAGACTCTTTGTCATTCTTGTTTGCCTGTAGTTGGTCGAATCAAGTGATTAAGATATCACTAGTGGATGAATCCTGACACTATGAAGTGCAGGTTCCACTGTTCTACTGCAAAAGGTGATGAGGGAAGGATATCTTCTTGAAAGGTGCTGAGTGATCAAATGGAAGGTTGGAAGGCATAAAGCCCAACTCTAAGATGATAGAGTTGTGAACAGAGGATGAACATGGCTCTGTCATTTCATGATGATATTGCTTCCATTGATGAGAGAAGATTCTTCCTGTCAGTGAGAAGGCTTGACATGATTTAATCCTTTTCTGGATGCAAGGAGGAGAGTGACCAAAAGAGTGATGAATTGGTCTTCAGCACTTTGTGATGCTGAATCATGCTCTGAGCAGAGTAGGATAGGATGTAACGTGGAGGTGAAGGTGTTAGCTTCTCAGTTCAAATGATGGCTCAAAGTTGAAGAGGCAGGGGTATAACTGAATGAAGTGTGTGTAGACGGGCCAGTATGTGGTCAGCCATAAGCAGAGGGTTTCAAGTCTGCTTTGTCGCATTGATCTGGGATGAAGAGGATATCTTCATGTGATGTGTTCCCATTGATCTTGACTTCATTTGATCAGTTTTAAATCCAAGTGCTCTTGATTCCAAAAGTCTGTGTATTTTGCAAGGTTTGATGTTGAGGTCAAATGGTCTAAGGTCCCATGAAAGGCTATAAGATGCCTCTAAGTAACTCATCTCCAGATAAGCTGCATGCTATAGATCCGAGATTGATAGAGAGTGTGGTTGCTCATGGGTTTGTCTGAAGTATTGCGAGACTTCAGAACCATAGAGAGCACAAAGATGCTCTTGACAGAGGATTCTCTGATTTTGTAGACTCTTCCTACAAACTCCTTCTGGCTTCTTCTTGTTCGTTGTTCGATCAAAACCGCCTTAAGAGATAATAGTGATAGTCTGATGTCTAGTCTTCTGGGTGTTCCAATTCCCAGTCATTCTAGAAAACAGGAGCCTGATGGTCTTCTTCAAAGCAGAGTGGACCATATAAGAAGGGTCTCTTCAACTTGTATCCCAGTGTTGAAGTCTTTTGATGATGTGCTTTGTAAACGTCTATCAATGAAGCAATTTGTTCATTGTCCTCTTGATGAATTTTCTTCTAGCTAGCAGATCGGTGTAGGGAACTAATGTTCCCTGCATGTGTATCCCCCATTTACAGCACTTCCGATGGACCCGCACTTACCCCGAGGCTTTCAGATCATCCCGGCTTCCTTTCCGGCTACTTTCCGGCCGAAAATGATACCGCGCAAGCCCGGGTTGTCCGGTTTTTCGGCCGGAACCACTTTCCGGTGGTTTTCCGGTGTGTTTCCAGTCCGGAATGACCTCTTTTGAGTCCGGGTTCATGCGATTTCATTGTTTTATGTTCGGCTAGTGCCTAGATGTCATTTCGCTATATAGGCATGTAGTTAGCACAGCAATTTAGTTTTCCGCTTTCCTACACTCTCTT
>JBBPJV010001197.1:0-10649 GCA_038088915.1 Sutorius aff. eximius
TGTAAATTTTTCTTTGGTTTTGGGGGAGAATTAAGCACTGCTTTATTACTGGCAGCCACACCATTTCTGGACACTCCCTCAGTTACAAAACTACATGAACTAAATATTACAGGAGGAGTCGTGATACTACTAAAGTTCAATTCTAACTTGTTAGAGTTCAAGTCCATGTGCTCCTCAAAGTTCATAGAATTGTCAATTGGTAAGCAAGAAAAACAATTAGAAAAAGATTCTTTGTCCAATCCAGCAACACCTTGATTGTTACCAGATTTTTTCAGTTTAATGAGACTTTCTTTTCAGCCTCTGCCTTTGTTTCTTGTGCGAGCTGAGCTCACCAGTACGCCTCTACTTCAGCATTATCCCATGAGGTGTGATGGAACTGCAAGTGGCCTTGACCAGGCTGAGCAGTTTGAAATGATACAACTAGTGCTTGTGATGCAGGTGGTGTAGGGAGTGGTCATTGAGAGTAATGCGGACGAGATGGAGAATCGAATTGGGAATAGTGAGGGTCATGAAATTCCCTAATGCAAGCAGGGTAAGGGTTGCATGGCTTTTGAGGGTCGGGACAGTCTCTGGACTGATGGCCGAATTTATTACAGTTGAAACAATTCCCATTGAAGGGGTGTTTCAACTGTTGGACTTGTTGGGCCCCTATTTCCATGGGGGCACCTTGGCTGGGTTGCATTCCAGTGGCTATGTATTGGGGTTGATATCCCGATTGCCTCTGAAATTGGGGGAAATGAATTCTCTGTTCATATTTGATGTGCTCAAAGCACTCGCCCATTTCCGAGTATGAATTAATCGTCTTCTCAAACTTTAAGTCTCCTTCTGCCTGAAGTATGGCGGCATAAATTTTGTAATCTATAGCTTTTCATTGCAGGCAGACGGCCGTCTCATCATCAAGTTCAATGTCCTCTTTCAGAAATTGGAAGTTGTTTAAGAATTCCACAGTCCAGTGGTTTCCTTGTTTCATGTTTTCAAGTTTCGCATATTCCATTTCTTTGTAATCTGCAATCTTAAAATACTTTTTGACATCCTTTTTCAGTTTGTCCCATGATAGCCATTTATCCTTTTCTAGACATTTTCTTATATGAAGATGAGTGAATGCAGCTATATCTCTGTCCATGTGCATTCATACTGCTGCAGCTTTTTCTTTGTCCAGATTTAGCGGGTGCCATTTCTGGGTGGACATCCAGAGTTTGATGAAGAGCCACCATTTTCGGAATGTGGCCTGCTTGCCATCCCACTTGCCAGGGTTGGCAAATTTCTTGTCGAGATGCTTGGAGGCATTCTCTGCTTTGATCGTATTTGAGATCTTATTGATCTTGTCCTTGATATCTTGCCAAGATGTTGATGACATGGTTTACCCATAAAAGTAAATTGTTCAGAGACAGTGATATGGAGAACAGAGCTTGGTGGAGGGACGAAGGGGTCAGGTGGTCTTGTTAGCTAATGTCACTTGATCACATGGGCTTATTTTCTTTTCCCAGTGAATGTCTTGTAACCAATTGTGAGCGAATTGAACGACGTTATCCCTGTTTAGGTAGAAGGAGGCAAGGGGCATGAGAAAGGCTTCTAAGTTGTGTGTTTCAAAAGGGTCCGTGCAATGTGGGACATATATTGTTGTAAGAAAAACTAGGGATCTCTGCAGGCAGCTGATAAGAGACCATTGACATGATGGGGCAGGTGACCCCTGAGATGACGGTAGTTTTACGTCTGAGTTCAGATGTGGGGGGAACTGGGGTGCTGACGGTTTTTTAATGCTGTCACTCCAATCAATGACAATGCTTGCAGCAATGTGGGTGAGGGGCCACTATACACTATGCAGAGAACAATGTTATCCTTGTTTGTATGGCAGACAACTGTATGACTACTGGTATCTGGGTGTATGCCCAATGCCCTTCTAGTGGTGCATGTACTTCTCCTAACCCTGGAGTCCAGGGTGAGTTTGACCTCATGAGAAGTCTAGCTCAAGTGAAACGAGAACTACTTAGGTTGAGAGGGGATGATGACAAGGTGGAACAAGAACTAGATATGATGCCTAGCAACATGGTATGAAGAAAAGGGATACACATGGAATGGTTACCATGGGCGAAGGTAAAAAGGAGAAGTGGACTAGGTATCCCGCTCAGGCCTGAGGTAATTCCCAGGTAATGCTCAAGTGAGCTAGACTGGGGAACAGTTGTTGCTACACCCAGGTATATATACATGTGCCAAGACTATTACTAATATATGACTAATATATCGTGGGAGGTGGTACGATAGATAAGAAAAGGTACAGCCAATAGCAGAATAGACTCTTATCTATGATGTCATAGGTCTAGACCAGTCACATGATCTGACATCATAGGAGTCTAGGTTTAGTCATGTGATTGTGGGAAATGAAAGATAGGGGGAAGTCACATGACCTGGTTGTGCCAAAATAAAGAGAAAGAAAAGTGCACACTACGAGTGTACAAGTAGTGTAGAGTTCATAACATAGAGTTCATAACACCAGGTTGGAGTAGGCTTTTTAGCACCTACATATCAATCACATGAGACACTTGCAGCTATCTGATGGAGGGACCCCTGTGCACTATGGAGAGAGCAACATTATCCCTATTTGTATGGCAGACAACTGTATGACTACTGATGTATGGGTGTATGCCTGATGCCCTTCTAGCAGTGCATGTACTTCTCCTAAACCCTGGAGTCCAGGTTCAAGTTCAACCCTGTAAGGAGTCTAGCTCAAGTGAGACAAGACTAAAGAAAAAGGCTAAGTGTCTGGAGTGGAACTCTCAACTGGAACATGCTATGATGCTGTGCAATGTTTTATGACAAGAGGAGAAGAGGAAACACAAGCAACAATGTACTTGGGCAAGGATAGAAGGGAGTGCTAGATAATCCCACACTGAGCCTAAGTCTGAAGTTTCAGGTAAGGATATGATGTGGGGATGTTGGAAACAGGACTAGGATGCATATGGAGTACTACAAGGAAGGTGCAAGTCTTATATAGTAAGGTAAGTGCAGGAAAGTAGTATCTGAAAGAGGAATGAGAGAATAGAGAGAAAACTAAGGTATATCTTGACAGAGAGCCATGAGGTGAGGCAGAGGAATCTATGGTAAGAGTATAACAGACAACTGTGGGTCTGAGGGTGAGAGATCTATAGTAAAGATACAATGGAGAGCTGTGGATCCAAGAAGGGTAGACAGAAACAGAATAGGACATCTAGGGATATTTGGTGGTAAAGGGAAGGGAACACCAGGATTTCATAAGGGGAACTTGTGTGGTACACAAGGAGAAAGGCAATCTAAGATGATGAACCTGAAGGGTGAGTCATTGGAGATAGTAGTCTGTGATCTGTGCTGGTGGCATGAGATCAGCTACAGAAAGGAAACAGTCATGTGAGTGGTAAAATTGCATGAGGAGAAAATGTAGTCCATGGAATTTAAACACCAAGGTGTAGGAACAGCTACAAGGTCAACAGTGTAGTGAGCATAGGGATGCATGCTAGACTGGAAGGCAAAGGAGTAAAAAGGAAACAAATCATAACATTACTCCCTTTCTACACTTTGAGCTATCATGTGAAAAGCCAAAGCAAGCTAATGCCAGGCAGGAGGATGGAGAGAATGTGTGATGACCTATGAGGGAATGTTGAGTTGATGATGAAGTTGACAGAGTCCAAGTGGAGTAGTTGGGGGTGTCAAGTGGAGGATGAATGATGAGCACATGAGCAAGGATATGATGGAATGCTCAGCAGTGGAATCAAATGTCTGGGTCTGAGGTGATAGTATTCATAGTGGGTGGTATGATGATGGGTTTGTGAAGAAATAAACTAAAAGAGGAAAGACAAAGAAGGATAGAAATCACATCTATGCACATCTCTGGTTGGAGTTTTGATCTGCTGATGGAAGTCTAAGGAGGATAGAGCAGAGAGTCCAAGGAGTGGAGAACTCAGAGTTGACTGTGCTATAAGTTGAGTGCTTCTTGGTCAGGAAGAAGGAAGGAGATGGAGGATGCCCAGGAGTAGCATGGGTAGCAAATGGTGAGGATTTGTGGCTGGGACAGTCCAGTATGCAAGGGCTGTGGACTGGAGTACAGGTCACTGTACTTGTGAGCATCTGTGGAAAAAGCAGATACTCTGGCACAATCTGTGTGCAGCAATTCTGGAGGTCTTTTGGACCAGTGGGAGGAAGCATCCAGTTGTGGGGTGATGCCAGAGAGTGTGGGGGATTCAGAGGGATGTGGATCCAGAATTGACTGATCAGGTCAAGTCCTTTCTGTCAAGGAAAGGTCGGAGAAGAGGTTATGTCCATAGGGTAGGGATATGGGACAGCTGACTTGGAGGAATCAACAGCCAGGATGGATGGGTATGCACTAAGCTGCCATTGCAAGCAGAGACTGCTCTGCTCAAGTATATAAGTGAGGGAACACTTTGGCACAGACTGTGTGCAGCAGGGTGAGTGTGATTGAGGGCCATCTCAAACACAAGGGTGGCAGAGAAACTGGGGGAAGATGGTTTCCAGAAAGGATGAGGAGAATCCTAACCTGCAAAGGCAGGGCAACTAAAAGAGAGCTAGGGAGGAAGGTCTAGCTTGGAGTTAACTTATACTGGAGTCAAATCAGACCTAGGTGGTGTGGGTGAAGGAATCGAGTTATGTTCCTGAGGAGTAGTAAGGAATGGAGGCATAGTGAAGTATATCTCAACCAGGAGAGCTGGGTATGCAACAAGGCCACCAGCCAGGGTATAGTCCATTGTATCTGTGGACATCAGGGAAGATATCCTGGCACACCCTATGTGCAGTGGGAGCCTGGAGGGACTCAGTGGGTGGTTGCCATGCCAGAGCAATCCAGGGTTGAATTGTCTTCTTCTTCAGAGATAGACTTGAGACATGGGGGTGCTAAGCTGGAATAACCAGTCTTGGGTCAAGGTGATGGGATCAGAGAGTTGAGGGTCAAAGTGAGGATGTCATGGATAAGCTCCTCTGTGGGTGAATATGGTGGGGATGTGTGGATCAAGTCCTGGGGGTCCACACTGAGATTGGCTGGATGGAGGTCACCATGTTCCCACATGATTGCAGGGAGGAGATGCAGTAACAGCATCTGGTACACATATTCCAAGATTTGCTAGATTTCTTGATATATGGCAATGAAGTCAGAGTGTAATGAAGTTGGAGCTTGGAAATACTCTGGGATGATGCTGGATTGTTCCTCAGCATGTTTGGGTCTTCATCATGACAGAGTAGAGGACTGCTGAGAAGTCCTGTCAGGGAAGACAGTTGTCCTGTGGGGAAATGCCATACAGCAGGATGTGGGATGTCCAGGTTGTCTGCACTTGAAACATAATCATTCATGGATGCAGTGGAGTTGTTCCTCAGGGGTGAGATGAGAGGTCTGAGATATGGAGGATCATGGAGTACAAGGCATGATTGCTCTCATCAGGTCAGGGTGTGTTGCAGGGCTTTATACCTCAATGTGAGTCTAGATTGTCCACAACAGAACATGGAGTTCCTATTATGACTGGGCTGAGGGTGCATAGTTGAGACCATTTACACTATGTGGTAGTAGTGTGATGTTGGCCAATTCTGAGACAAGGTGGGGAAACTGGGAGTCTGGTCATGGGCTAGTGAGGCCACAGGCGAGGCTACTGACAGCACAAGAGGACTGAGAGTCTGATTGTAGACAAGAAATGCAGCAGGTGAGGCTACTGACTGCATTGAGGAACAAGGATGTCTGGTCTTGGACTGGAGATTTGTCTGACATATGTATTTCAGTTATGCTAAGACTAGCATACAAGATACAAGTATCGAAGTTTTAAGTAGTACTCCTACCGGACTTCAGAAAGATAAAGAAAGTAAGCAGAATATGGGCTGAAGTACCAGTAAGACGATCTGATTGGTTGGAAATCCTTAGAAAGGAGATAGAGGGTGAAATGGGGCAAACCTGGATGAAGTCCAATCAGATCTAGGTGAGAAGAAATGGGGTAGGTAGAAGACAGGGTTCTGCAAAGACAAGAGAGTGGAACAAGAACTAAGTAAAGGTAAATGAGGCCCCATGCCCATCAGGGTCAGTGGAGGCACTGCAGATGGAAGGAGAGGGGTAACTATCCAAGTGTCTGTAGATAGTCACAGAGAAATGTAGTCCAATGAGGGGCATGTGGTGAAATGAGATTGTACTACTAAATCTAAGTTCGAGACAAGGTGGAACAACAAGGCCAACTATGACATTTGGCAATGTTTTATGATGAAGAGGAGAGAGAAAGAATACATGGAATGGGTACCATGGGCAAGGATGATAGGAAAGGTACTAGATATACCAACTCAGACCTGATGTTATGAACTCATTTTTCGAACTATTTTCTGAACTCTTTTTGAACCCCTACCTAGCATACAACCATTACTCATACACTATACCTTCTCTTTTCCTTAATACTTTAATATGCACATCACATGATTATCTCCTTATCCCTCTATTCTCATGATCACATGACTAGGGCCCAGACTCACTGATGTCAGACCACGTGACTGGTCCTGACCCATTGAAACAACCCAAAGGATGCATTACAAGTGCACCTGGTTGCTTAGTACTATACTGGATGGAGGGAGAACTACTGAGTTCGACTTAGAGGAGGTCCTGTGGGGGAATCTCCAAGAGAACTAGACTGAGGTTCTCTGGAGGGGGACTTCACCCTTATATACTACCAACTATGTTTGTACATGTGTGGCTAGATCTAAGATACAAGTCTGTCTATAGTAAGCCCTAAACCCTCAGGGTGGGTGGAAATGAAACACTGCCATCTAGGCTGTGTAGAATGGAAGCAGGGCACTGCCCTATGAAATGCCTCATGCATCAAGCATGTGAGAAGTAGCAGAGATTAAAAGAAGCACAACACAGCACGGAAATTAGAAGAAGGCTGTGTGTGACCAATGGGGAAGATCTTGGGCAGATCCAGGGAAGATCTATAGATCAGATCTCTGATCAAAATGTAACTAAAAGAGGAGATGGCTGCACTAGCCTTGTAAGTGCCATATACAAGGACGTCCATGAAATGAAAAGATAAGATAAGATAAGATGTGAGACTTGCTCACGACTAAGTCTGTTGTTGCTTGTAGGACTAGCCCAAAGTGTAGTTCAACTATGAGAAGTGTAAGTGAAATGATGGTCAAAAATTACCACCTATAACACCCATGACATCATAGATAAGAGTTCATTATGCTATTGGCAGTACCTTTACTTATCTATTGTACCACCTACAGTGTAACAAGCCCAAGGAGGAACTCATTAAGGGCGAGGCGAATCTCTAACCCTAACCCCAAGCGCACAGCATTGGAGGGCCACCTGATGACGTGCCTAACGATGATCTAATAGAGAAGAGGCCGGGTATGACATCCAGCAATGATGTAAATGATGAGGAAGAGAATGGACTAGTCTAGTATGAGCCATCACACTGGAAGGGAAGTGTTACGACTGTTCCGGGTAGGACCAGGCGTAGCTCTTGATGATCACCTCTAACCACTAGGGCTTAGGGTCTAGGACGATGTTGACGACGACGACGAGGTGAACGAGGAGGAGTTGCTCAAGGTGTAGCAACAAGACACGTGTAACAGAGTAACGACCACTCAACAGTGGGTCGAAGACTGACAAGGGTGACGACGAGGAGGTGTTGATACACCGACGAAGAGTGGGACACAATGCCCAAAGTACTACCCCCTTTGTAGATAAAGGCGGGTGGACGAAGGTCGGCGGTGGTGACGACTAGTCAAGGATTCTCACTAGGCAACGCCTAAGAGAAAGACGAATAGTGATTGAGATGATTGTGGTACAAGAGAGAACTAGCGTGAGGAAAAGTCTACAGTGGCTACGGGTTTATATAGTAATAGACCCTGGGAAAGTGTTACCCGTTTGGGTAGGCATTATGTAACCAAGAGACGTAGGTCGAGAGAAAATGAAACTAAGTAATGGAGAGATGCGCTGTCGGCAAGTGTTAAGACGGGTCGTGGATAGGGAGTATGACAGCGCAGTAAGACGAGACGAGTAGTACATGAGAGGAAAAAGAAATTGTAACAGTACCCCCTTTGTATGCTCGAGTCACCGACGAGGGGAAGACCCTGCTAATTATCAAAACCCGGGGATCCGGTCATGTTCCTTTCCGCATCGTAGTCCAAGGAGTAGTCGATGTCGGAGTCGTAGTGAGGAGCTGGGGACGGTTCCCTAAAGTAGATATCACGACGACGACGAGGTCCCGGACCGGTGGTGATACGACGGGTGGAGATGCGGGGAGAGGAATGAGCGGACCTAGTAGGTCCAGAGGAACGTACAGAGTTGTTAGAGGCCGAGGACGACGAGGAGGTGGATATCATGGGTGGATGAGCCCGTCGACGTAAGGGGCATCGTCGTTGAGCATGTCCCGGTGCAAACCGAAGGCAAAGAGGACAGGAGTAGACTGGGCAATTGACTCTGGTATGACCCAGTTGGTGACAATGATAGCATGCCTCGGCGTAGCGCGGGTGAGTAGATAGGAGAGGGGTACGACCGGCGTTACCGGTCCAGAAGGCCTCGACTCTGTCCATTACGGCGGCCTCTTCGGAGTTGAGCGGAGATGAGGATGCGGAGGGTGAGGGTTCGGGAATAGGGATGGGGTCTGGAGACCCGATTCGGAGTTCTAATGATTGTCCCCTATTGAGCTCTCGTACATAGCGGTTGACGTCGTGCAGTAGTTCTCCAAATCGAAGTTGGTATCCCAGCTGAGCCAGGGCGGAGCGGAGGTTATCGTATACGGAATGGGTGATAGAACGGAACAGTTCTCCTCTGGCTTCTTCTGGCTCCACTCTGGTAATGATTCCGAGGCGCTGGGTCTGGAGCATGGCGCGGTATAAGGCATAGAGGGGGGAGTCCATGTCGAGGTGTGATTCGATTGGTACTGCAAGGCGGGATGATGAGATAAAGTGGTACAGGGACAATTCGTATTCCTGATCGGGCACACCCGGGCGGGCTGCGTGGGCACCCTCCGGTAAGTCGACGGCGTCAACTCCGAGTCTGATACGGTCCGAGGGAGTGGATACGATGGACGTGGGTATGGGTTGGTCTTCCTCCGACGCCGGGGGCGTCGAGATACGAAAGGACAATGGGGTAGACTCATCTCCCCATCCGGCTACCGAAACGGATGATTCAGTGTCTAAGAGGGAACTAAAAACAGACGGGTCTTCTAAGGCTAAGGTTTCAATGGCGCGAGCGGTAGTTTCAGCGGTGGTGGTAGCAGAGGGGTAAGCAACAGCCATTCCGGAGAGTAGTAGTCGGCGGTTGAGGAGTCTAAGGGCGTCGATGGGGTTTTGAGACATGGGGGAAGCTACGAGGACGAAGTCTTTTATATTCTTCCAGAGCGGCCTTTGAATGTTTCAAATTCCGTTCTGGGATCCAGGAGTCATCTTCCGGCGGGTATCCTTTCCACCGGATCAGGAACTGGCGGGCTGACGGAGTTCCGCGATGCCGCAGAATCCTCTCTATCTCAAACTCTTCTTCACCTTCTATAAGTTCCGCGGGCTTCCGAGTCAAATTAGGGCCGTGGACTTCTGTCTCTCTATATGGGGATAGAAGAGAAGCATGGAAAACGGGGTGGATTTTCCAGGTACTAGGGAGGCGGAGTTTATAAGATATCGGGGACAATACCTGGGTAATGGTGAAGGGGCCCTCTCTTTTCGGGGCTAACTTCGGGAAGGCGACGGAACGTTTCAAATTGCGGGCTTCCAGCCAGACCTTGTCTCCTTTTAGGAAGGGACGGAACTTGGAACGGTTTCTACTGGTCATGACTTGCCGAGCAAGTTCATGGGCCGCGAGCGCTTCGTCACGGGCTGCGAGCAAAGTTTTGATGCGAGTGTCCGCCGCGGGAGTTTGCGAAGAGGGTTTTAGGAGCGATGGTAATGGGATGGGTTCGTATCCCATCATCAAGAAGAACGGGGATTTTCCGGTAACAGAGTGCGGCCTGTGGTTATGGGCGAACTCCGCGTGGGTAATCGATTCAGCCCATGTAGACGGGGCTCCGCTGCAGTAGAGACGTAGATAAGTCTCGATTTCCTGATTTACCCTCTCAGTCTCTCCGTCAGTTTGGGGATGATAGGCGGTAGACAGGGCGAGGTCATATCCTAATAGGTTTCCTAGAGCCTTGGCGAAGGTAGACGCGAACTGAGGTCCTCTATCGGATATAATTTTAGAGTATAAACCGAAGCGACGATAGACCTTGTGGAAAAAAAGTTCGGCGATACCTTCCGCCGTTACCGTAGACGTAGTGGGGCAAAGAATCACCCCCTTTGTAAGGCCTTGGTCGACCACGACCAACAAGGCATCCATCCCCGCCGACGGTGGGAGACCAGTGATCAGGTCGCATGATAGTTGTTGAAAGGGACGCGTCGCGGATGATCGTATAGGAGAAAGTGGCGGGCATGTAGGATGGGTGTTGACTTTGGCCGCCTGGCAGGCGCCACAGCCAGCGACGAAGTTCCGGACAAAGGAGGCGAGCCCCGGCCACCAACATTCGGAGGCAACCAATTGACGAGTTTTCAAGAAGCCGGGGTGACCGGCGGAGGGGTGGTCATGACAGCGGGTAAGGACGGCGTGGCGGTGTTCCGGAGGGACGTAAACGCGACCCTGGTAGGTGAGGACGCCGTCCAACATTTGG
>JBBPJV010001198.1:0-10647 GCA_038088915.1 Sutorius aff. eximius
TCTCAACTTCTTCCTCATCGGCTTCCACCAGTTCCATTTGTTACGATTTGTTTCCTTTTTACTTCCTTTGTCTCACAGTCTAGCTCGCATTCCTAATGCTCACTACCCTGTAGACCCCTTTAACTTCTCCTTCGTCTCACAGTCTAGCTCGCACTCCTGTGCTCACTATACTGCAGACATTGTAGCCATTCCTACACTTCGGTGTCTGAACCTCATGGACTACATTTCACCTATCACGTGATTCTTTTACTCACATGACTATTATCCTTTTCATAGCCATTCCCACGCCACCAGCACGGATCATGGACTACTGCCTCTGATGACTCACCTCACGGTTCATCATCTTAGATTGCCTTTCTCCTCATGTCCTACATGAGTCCCCTTTATGGAATCCTGGTGTTCCCTTTCCCTTTACCGCTGGATATCCTAATATGGCCTATTCCTTTCTTTCCACCTACCCTGGACCCATGGCTCTCCATTGTATTCTTACTATAGATCTCTCGCCCTCAGACCCACGGTTGTCCATTGTATTCTTAGCATAGATCTCTTCGTCTTTCCTCTCAGCTCTCCACTGGGATATACCTTAGTATCTCCTTTATTCTTTCCTTCCTATTATGGATACTACTTCCCCATGCTCGCCTCACTATATAAGACTCGCACCTTCCTCATAGTATTCCTTATGCTAGTTCCTACCCAGTACTTAGGACATAGTACTCCCGTACTTGTCTAGTCCCATCTCCGTCTATCCCTCATGTCTATACCTCCGTTACCTCAATACTAGCTTTTCTCTCATCACTGCACTGTGTGCATCTTTGTTGACCCTCAATCTGGCACTGCGACCATCACCATCCTTCAGGTCTCTCTTCACTGTCTCTTCTGAATCCTTGGACTCCTTCCCTGAGTCCCATACTATCATTAAGTCTTCATCCCCAGCCTGTGGCTGATCATCTTCATCGTGCTTCAGTTCCATGAAGCCTTCTCCATTCCAACTTGATGTTGGCCTTCGTCCTCGCCCCCTGCAGTATTCCTCCTGCAGTTCTCTCGTCCTCAGGCCTTCCCTCTTGGCCTCCCTATTCTTCCTTGAACCCTCTTGGGTTCCTACACCTTCCAGCCTGTCCATTTATCAGGCTCACATTGTTCCTCTTCCTGGTACGCCTTTCCAGGATCTCCGACCTCTAGGAGTACTGTGCTCCTTGCCACTGGGTGGAGCAACAGCTCCATACCTTCCGCCCAATCCCTCAGGGGCTTGGTCATAACACCATTCCATCTAATGGACCAACCCAGTCCTTCCGTAACTCCCCTCATTCTGCTTGCATTATCACCAGCCCTGCACCTCATCATCATTGGGACATCTATTTCAGGGAACCATCACCCGTCCCTCACTATGACCCAGACATCAACTACTCTCTTGACTATGATGCATGTTACGACAGCTCATGGAACACTCTGGTAACCTTTTTCTCCTCTCTCTCATTGTACTAAGCCATATCTTTGATGCTCGGACTACCTGTTTCCTTTGCCCCTATCTTTGGACTATCTGATAGCAGCTATTCCCACCCATCTGTAGTGCCTCCGCTGACCCATCTGGGCATGAGGCCTCTCTCTATTATCTCTCTTGACTCCTCCATTCCACTTGGGTACACGGAGCTCCATTACTTACACAAGATTCCCTTTTTCACTCTGCTTAGACCAGATCGGACTACATCTGGGTTTGCCCCATTTCACCTCTATCCCCTTTCCTAGGGTTTCCACTGATCTGGTAGTACTACCACTACCTCAGGCTCCTTCTATAGAGTTCCTCCGACTTCCTGAGTAGTGCTAGTAGTTGTACTTAAATTGTACGCATATATTCTAGTACCCTAGTCTTAGGGTAACTGGAATATCATGCTACTGTTCTCCTCCAATGTCCATGCATAGTCCAGCGGAATCCTTCAACCCTTCGACATCCATCTGTGCATAGTCCAGCAGAATCCCTCGACCCTTCGACATCTGTCTGTGCTTAGTCCAGCAGAGCCTCAGTCCACAACCCCTCCTAGCATGTATAAATGGTCACAACCTACTCCAGGCAGGACTAGGCATAACAGTTACAATAGCTCCTGGAATGCCCTGGTAACATTTTTCTCCTCCTTGTCTTTGTACTAAGCTGCATCGTCTCAACACTCAGACTATGTATTTCCTTTCACCCCTATCTCTGGACCATCAGATAGCAGTCTCTCCATCCATCCACAGTGCCTCCACTGACCCACCTGGGCATGAGGCCTCTACTTTAGTCTTGTCATTCCGCCCACTCTGTTGATATGGAGCTCCATTACTTATCTCTCCATTCATCTTCTATCACTTAGATCTGATTGGTCTACATCTGGGTATGCCCCATTTCTTTTCTATCCCCTCTCCTAGGGTTTCTCCCGATCAGATAGCATTACCAGTCTCTCAGGTTCTTCTATAGATTACCATTACCTTCCCGAGTTCTGGTAATGATTAAGTACTTAAGTCTCTAGTTGATATTCCTGTACACTAGTCTTAGCATAACTGGAATACGATGCTTCCACACTTTCACTCTCCTCTGAACCACTCAAACCCAAGTCAAGGTCTGGACTTGTCAAGCTGACCTCTTCCTTGACCTCGCCTAGGAATATTCCAGCAATCTACAGAGAACCCCCAAGCATGTATAAATGGTCACGCCCTACTCCACGTCGGACTAGGCATAACAGTTAAAGCTATTATGGACTGGCCCCAACCCCATAACCTCAAACAGTTGCAGTCATTCCTGGGAATGGCCAACTATTACCATTGTTTCATTCAAGGATTTGCCAATGTGGCTAGACTGCTTAATAATCTAACAAAAAAGGATACATCATATATTTGGATGGAAGAATGTGAAGCAGCATTCAATAAATTTAAAAAAATTGTCACCTCAACACCGCTTCTCACTTACCCCAATTCTTCTCATCCCGTTTGCATTAAATGCGACACATCAGATATCACCTTGGGAGCTGTGCTCTCATATCAATTAGAAGATGGAAACTGGCATCCTGCCAGTTTCATTTCACACTCATTTGATTCCATGGAATGCAATTATCCAGTCTATGACAAAGAATTGCTTGCAATCATTTATGCCCTGAAAGAATGGCATCACTATCTCATTGACTGAGATTACTTTGAAATTTGGACCAATCACCAAAACCTAGAGTTTTGGTGTTACAATACTGTTCCCTTTAACCTAACTTTTATCCTAGTCTAGGGTTAGCCTAGCTAGTACTTACTTTCACTACACTCATACATTGGACTTAGTCATATTTTCTGTACTATAGCTCACGTGATCGGTCTGCACCCGATCCTGTCACATGATTACTCTTCCTGTCCCTGGCACATGACCTAGTCATGTGACCATACGTACTTATGGACCTTCACCTTACTTATGATGTCATCGGATCTAGACCATTACATCATAGTCTAGCCCTCTACATCACCACATTCTCTTATGTACTTGTACCCTTATTTAGTTATTGGGGTACTGGCACAGCATGGTCTGTGCGCTGGCCCTTTGCATATATAAAGGGCATGGTGAGATGGACTGGGTTTTCCCCCAGTCTTGTCAACCTGTGCATTACCTGGGCTTAAAGGGGAGCAGCCTTAGCTGCTATATGCTTCCCTTCCAGTGCTAAGGCTCATACTTCAGACTATCCATTCATTTTCCTGATTGTTTACAACATTACCAGACATCACAGCTGGATCTCCTCTCTTCACAATCGTCATTAGTGCGTCATCGGGTGGCCCTCCAATGCTGTGTGCTTGGGGTTAGGGTTAGAGGTTCACCTTGCCCTTAATGAGTTCCTCCTTGGGCTCATTACACTTTGACAAGACTGACTATCACTGATTGTGCACTTTGCTCGTTTGACTGGATGCTGCCCCACAGGCGTAAAGTGGGCCCTCCCGAGCTTTCGCAGACTTTACTTCTCAGACCCCCAACACCTTTAGGGGAGTGCCTTAATTGGTATGTCCATTGAGGACATTAAATCGTAGCATACACTAGTCACATATACCATCACATTTGTTTTCCTACACTTGCAGAATTTAGCGCCACAATGGGGTCGTGCCCATTAGTGATGACCATACTGGGTTAGCCAGGCTGAGGTTATTTAGAGAACACAGGACGCGGGTATCAGCACGTTCCCATCGTCATTACATATATGGTAGTAGTGACTTAGGTCATACGGACATAGGAGGGGGATTGCCCATATCCCGCCTTTAGTTTAGTGTTACTCGCAGGAGACATCGCGTCCATAGTTCAGGGTCATCAAAACCATAGTCAAGGGCCATCGTGGCCATTAGTAGGGTTTTTGTACCTAGGAGGGGGATCAGGGATAGAACGCTTCGCTGCTGGCCCCATGAGATCCATCCTGCCTGGAAGGCTGGGCAATAGTTGCTTTCAGCGCTGGCATCTGCTGAGGGTGTGCCTGATCAGCCACCTATTGTTTTGGTTATTTACCGTCGCATGTGGTTTCGAGTTATAAGTCCTAAACAGGCATCTGGCCCATGTTGATTGATAGGACTTTCTTCAGCCTAGTACAGAAGTAGTTGGAACAGCCACAGTATGTTTTACGAATAGCATAGTTATCAGGACGTAAGTCATTTGTATAACGCAGTTCATGGTCCACGGTTATTTCGGACAGTCGGTATCTATACCTAGTAGTTGTCAGCTGGTTGTATACTGTTACGACAGCTCGTGGGACGCCCTGGTAACCTTTTTCTCTTCTTTATCATTGTACTAAGCCGCGTCTCCCCTGACGCTCGGACTACGTCTCCCCTTGCCCCTATCTCTGGACTACTCGATAGCGGCTACTTCCTCCCATCTGTAGCGCCTCCACTGACCTCCGGGCATGAGGCCTCTTACTTAGTTCCCTCCTTCGCTCCGCGCTACCTCTTGACGGCGGAACTCCGTCTCCTTCACACGTGTATACTTTCTTTGTCTCGCTTAGACCTGATCGGGCTACATCCGGGCTTGCCCCGTTTCACCTCTATCCCCTTCCCAGGGTTTCCACCGATCAGGTAGTACTACCAGTGTCTCGGATTCGTTCCGTAGACTTCCTCCACCTTCCCGAACACCAGTAGTAGGTTGTACTTAAACCACGCGTGTGCATTCCTGTATCCTAGTCTTAGCGTAACCGGAATACACGCTATCTCCTCCTCTCGACTGCTTAGTCTCGTGCCGAGCTAGCAACCCACGTCTCTAGACCTTGCAAAGACCAGCAAGCTCCCTCGACGCCTACTAGTGCTTAAGCCTGTAGGAACTCCAGACCTCATAGCGGTATAAACGGTCACGCCTCGCTCCACGACCGGACCAAGCGTAACATATACCGCATTCGAAAAGTAAGGGACATTTTATGGACAACTACTATAGTTATAAGACATTACACGAAGTTGGACTTTTACGATATTCATTACAAGTACCTGAATGATCGCAGGAGGTAGTTCCTTGCTGACGAGTGCAAGGGCTTTTAGAGTATTGGACTTTTTACCCCATCCCATCCGTAGTCGATTTGTGGTCTCGCCAGCCACATCTATTCTGCCACATGAACCTGAGAGTGTCTTTGAAAGATAGGACATAGAAGGGGGATTGTATTCCTCCCTTTGTGTACGATAGATTAGTTATCAAGGTATGATTAGGTTATCATACCTCCAATCAGGCTTAAAAGGTTAAACTGTGGCCTAGGTCTCCATTTGGGCATATGAGATTAAACTGTGTCCCTTCCGGCCGAGTTGAGGCCATTACATCCATACTGCTCATGACATTAAATTGTGCTGCTCTCCAATTGGGTTTAGGAGTCGAAACTGTATCCCTTTGGGGTTGATCACCCTATGGTTTGATGAATTTGGGTTAGCCTTCCCATGCATTAAAAAGTGCATCAGTGTTTTCAGGTAGTTAGCCTTCTATGGAAAAAGTGCATGGTTTGTTTTGGGGTTATCCTTCCCCAAGAAAAAGAAGATGGTTTAGCCTTTCCATGAGAAAAAATGCAGCCTCCAATTTAGGGTTATGAGGTAAAACTGTCCCCGATTGGTCTGTTAGCCTTCAGACATTAATGAAAAAAGTGTGATCCATTCCTCATGGGGGAGACCTCTTGATTACCTAACTAGTAGTTGAGTTGTTAAACCTACCTTATCATATCTGTGCCCAAGTCTGTGCCTCAGGTAGCTTCAGTGGGTTCCAGGGATCGCTCCCATATCCAGAATCATTAACACTGGAGGTATCTGCCTGCCGCATGGATGCAAGCACCCTTTGTTTCATTGCGAAGCTTAGTACCGAAGTAGTGTGGAAAAGCCTAGCAGGTTTTGAGTTGTTGATGTCATCTGAAAGAGTGGTGCACGGAGATGCATATGCCATAGGTCACAATGGACATCATACTTTGACAGACATTTATGGACTTATAGTGGACGTTTACACTTTGGACAAGTTTAGTAGTAGATCACACTTTGACATATTTAACAGTAGTATTACATATTGGTCATATGGAGATGGCTTAGTTGCCATGACCACATCCATTCTTTAATTTTGGTTTTTGTACAATCAATCCTGACGAGATTAGATCTTGGAAGACGGCAATTGTTTATTTAGATTAGATTAGTATTTGCCGATGCCGACAGGGGAAACCTTGGAAGAAGCCAGTAGATATTTTTTGGTTTTGTTTTGGACCTTTGGAGATGGGGTACACCTCGGACTTTTGGTTTCATGGCCTTTTGTATGGGTTTCACACACCTGGGGGCCTTATTTTCCATTTTCAGCCGTTTTTTTTTTTTTCATTTTTGTTGTCACAAAAATGAACTTGTTCTTTTTTGATGGAGATACTCGCTGGGGACCAGCTCACATAGGAAGGGGATAGGTAGTGGGGATAATACCATAGTGAATAGGAGAAATTGGTGAGGGTGAAGTGTATATGGAGCCCGAACCTTTGACAACTATGAACAGAGGTTCCTCATAGGGATGAGCTAGAGGAAGGACTGGAGAGGTCCCCTCTGTTGATTCTAGCACCCCTTCCTTGGGTGGTTTTTCACTTGTTTTTTCGAACTTTGTTTCATGTGCTGTTTTCACTCGTTTTACGGACACTTAGTAGTTTTTTTCATCTCCTTTTATTTTCACAGCCCTTAGTTTTGCCCGGAGAAGCAAAACCTAGGAGGGGGATAGTGTTACGATACTGTTCCCTTTAACCTAACTTTTATCCTAGTCTAGGGTTAGCCTAGCTAGTATTTACTTTCGCTACACTTGTATATTGAACTTAGTCGTATTTCCTGTACTATAGCTCACATGATCAGTCTGCATCCGATCCTGTCACATGATTACTCTTCCTGTCCCTGGCACGTGACCTAGTCATGTGACCATACATACTTACGGACCTTCACCTTACTTATGATGTCATAGGATCTAGACCATTATGTTATAGTCTAGCCCTCTATATTACCACATTCTCTTATGTACTTGTACCCTTATTTAGTTATTGGGGTACCGGCACAGCATGGTCTGTGCGCTGGCCCTTTGCATATATAAAGGGCATGGTGAGATGGACTGGGTTTCCCCCCAGTCTTGTCAACCTGTGCATTACCTGGACTTAAGGGGAAGTGGCCTTAGCTGCTATATGCTTTCCTTCCAGTGCTAAGGCTCATACTTCAGACTATCCATTCATTCTCCTCATTGTTTACAATGTTACCAGACATCACAGCTGGATCTCCTCTCTTCATGATTGTCATTAGCATGTCATTGGGTGGCCCTCCAATATCATGCGCTTGGGATTAGGGTTAGAGGTTTGCCTCACCCTTAATGAGTTCCTCCTTGGGCTCGTTACATTTGGAAGAAACCACAGGATCTGTCCCCTTGCCAAGTGCACTGGCACACATTTTTGATGGAATATAATTATTCAATCCTGTACAAACCAGGATCTACAAATGGTTGTGCTAATGCATTGTCCTGCTGTCCCAACCATGGTGAAGCTGCTGAGGATATAAACAAAAATGTGACCATATTACCTCTGGCTTTATTTGCCAAGCAGGCTACCCTCTTCCCCAAGATCTTCAACAAGATCATCAAAAATTCTTATGAATTCAATGGTGATCACTATGGTTATGATCTCAATTCATCTCTTGGCTGTTATGTTAACACCAAGAAACAAGTTTTCATTCCCTCCAATTTGAGATTGGAAATCCTTAAATTATACCACAAATCTCTGATTGCTGGCCACCCCAGATGATCTTGCATGCTTCCCTTGATTCAATGACATTATAGCTGGCCTGGAATTTCTAAAGATGTCAACACATTCATTGACTCATGTCATGGCTGTGCCACTTCCAAATCAGGAAACCACCCTCTGTTACAATACATATTTAATTTTTCTAATCTCCCATTTGTACACTCAGTGTTATGATACGTATTTAATTTTCCTAACTCTCAACATATACACTCATAGCCTACTCCGTTTTCTCTTTATTTTGTCACAATTGGTCACATGACTTTCCCCTATCTTTTCTTTCCCACGATCACGTGACTAGGGCCTGGACTCTATGATGTCAGATCATGTGACTGGTCTAGACCTATGACACCATAGATAAGAGCCTCTTTTGCTATTGGCATACCTTTCTCTTATCTATTGTATCATTCCCACTGTATATTAGTCATGTATTAGTAAGTAGTCTTGGCATTGGTATATATACCTGGGTGATACTACAACTGTCCCACAGTCTAGTTCACTTGGGCATTATTTGGATTCTATCCTAGGCCTGTGTGGAATATCTAGCTTCCTTTTACCTTTGCCCATGTATATCATTGCACATGTTTCCTTTCCTCCTCTTTCATCATAAAACGTTGCCAAACATCATATTTGGTTCTATTGTGGTTTCACCTCGTCACATCCATCTTGCTTAGTGTAGGACTTGTTTCACATAGTCCACATATTTTTCTCTCTATTTTGTCACAACAGATCATGTGACTTTCCCCCTATCCTTCTTTTCCCATGATCACATGACTAGGGCCTGGACTCTATGATGTCAGATCATGTGACTGGTCTAGACCTATGACATCATAGATAAAAGCCCCTTATGTGTTACGATTTGTTTCCTTTCTTCCTCACCAACTCCACCTCAAGCCTAGTTCAACTTCTTCAGTTGACCTATCCTTTCATGGTTGATCTTGCCTGCCTTCTTAGTGCTGACTCGTCTCTGTTACTCTTAATCTTTATCTTCACTCGTCAGCACCTCTTTTCCTTTACCAAGTATACCTTCGTCACTACCTACTCCATTCTCCATATACTTGTTTCACCTATCTATCCTGAGAGACCCTACAGTGCTACTCGTGCTACTATAAGTGTCCCCACTATCGTAGCTACTACCTTATTGCTCCTATAACAGGTAGTACTCGAGCCTTGTAGAACTAGTTTACATAGCTACTAGTTCTCTCATGTACTTTATCACCTATAACCGGAATACACGCTATCATCTCCCCTCGACTGCTAAGTCTCAAGTCGAGCTAGCAACCCACGTCCCCAGACCTTGCAAGACCAGCAAGCTCCCTTGATGCCTACTAGTGCTTGAGCCTGTAGGAACCCCTTGACCCCATAGCAGTATAAACGGTCATGACTCGCTCCACGACTGGACCGAGCGTAACATTATGCTATTGGCTGTACCTTTTCTTATCTATCGAACCATCTCTCACAATATATTAGTCATGTATTAGTAATAGTCTTGGCATTTGTATATATACCTGGATGATACTATGACTGTTCTCCAGTCTAGTTCACTTGGGCATTATCTGGGTTCTATTCTAGGCCTGTGTGGAATATCTAGTGCTCTTTTTACCTTCACCCATGGACATCAGTTCACATGTTCCTTTCTTCCTCTTCATCATAAAACATGCCAAGCATCATACTTGGTCCTATTGTGGTTTCACTTTGTCATTCCACTTAGCTTAGTTTAGAGCTTGTTTCACCCTCCTGCAGGTAAACTAATGCCTCTTCCAGCACCCCAGCATCCCTGGCAGGATATTTCAGTAGATTTCATTATGGACTTACCCGAATCAAACAGGTTTACCACTATTATGGTTGTCATTGATCGATTTTCCAAAGAAGTTGTGTTCATCCCCTGTACAAAAACTTTTTCTTCTTTAGATACTGTTACAATTTCTCGTTTCCTTCTTTCCTAGTGTACTACTAGTTTCTCTCTTCTTCCTTGCACTGCTACCTTCCTACTCCACTTTCCACAATATCACTTGCCAGTGGCACACTCACCAGCTATTTAGTTCTTGTCTCACTCTTCATCCTCACCTCCTGGTTACATAATACTTACCCAACTGGGTAACTCTTTCCCAGGGTCTATTACTATATAAACCCATAACCACTGTAGATATTTCCTCACACTAGTTCTCTCTTGTACTATCATCATCACAATCACAACTCAGCTTTCACTTAGGCTTCACCTAGAGTGACTCTGCGAGACTAGCTCTCTTCATCCTCCACCTTCCTTCTATGAAGGGGGTAGTTCTTCAGGCATTGCATCCCTCTCTAGTTAGGACTTCGTCCATCCTTCGTCGGTGCCCTCTGCACCTCCTCATCCATTGTCCTTGACAGTCTTCGACCCACTGTTGAGTGGTCGTTACTTCGTTACTCGTGT
>JBBPJV010001199.1:0-10634 GCA_038088915.1 Sutorius aff. eximius
GGAAGAAGAAGAACCCATACCTACGTCCATCCTATCCATGCCCTTGGACCCAATCCGAGTCGGAGTTGACGCCGTTGATCTCCCAGATGGTGCCCATGCTGCCAGACCGGGAGTGCCCGATCAGGATTACGAACTGTCCATGTACCACTACCTGTCCTCCTCCCACCTTGCCATTCCCATTGAATCACACCTCAACATGGACTCTCCCCTTTACACCCTCTACCGAGCCATGCTCCAGTCAGAACGCCTCGGAATTCTTACCTGCGTGGAGTCTAATGAAGCCAGATCCAAACTCCACCGTACTATCACCAACTCCGTATACTCTGAGCTCCGTTCCACCTTGGCTCAACTCGGATTTCAGCTCCAATTTGGGGAATTACTACACGATGTCAACAGATATGTTCGGGAACTAGCCAGGGAGGGATCACTGGAACAACGCATCAGATCCCCTGATCCCGTCCCCATTCCACCACCCACTCCTTTGGCCTCATCTTCTCCCCTCAACTCCGAAGAAGCAGCGCTTATGAACAGAGTTGAGGCTTACTGGACTGGTAACGCCGGTCGCACCCCACTCCTACGAAGTCACCCTCACTACTCTGAGGCGTGTTTCCATTGCCACCAACTGGGGCATAATTGGGTGGCCTGCCCAGTCTATCAATGTCCCATTTGCCTCCGATTCGCCCCGGGTCACGCCCAGCGCAGGTGCCCACTTCGTCGACGAGCTCATCCTCCCATGATCTCCACCTCCTCGTCCTCAGCCTCTTCTGGATCCACTCAGTCCAATGGACCTACCCGGTCTGCCCGCACTTCTCCCAGGACCACCACCAGATGCATCTCCACTGGTCCTGGACCTCAACATTGTCAAGACATCTACTTCCATGAACCCTCGCCGGTTCCCCACTATGATCCCGACATCGACTACACCCTTGACTACGACACTGAGAGGAACATGACGGGTTCCCCCAGGTTTGACAACTAGGAAAGGTCTCTTTCTCTTGTCAGTGCCTCGAGAGTACAAAGGGGGTACTGTTACGATTTCTCGTTTTCCTCTCTCTTCGTGTACTACCAGCTCAACCCTTCTCATGTACTACTAGTTTCCCTGTGCCGCCACCTTCCATTCCACTCTCGCCCTTATCACTTGCCAGCAGCGTACTCAACCATTACTTAATTCTTTCTCTCCATCCTTAGTCTCATCTCTTGGTTACATAATCCTACCCTTAGAGGTAACACTTTCCCATGACCTACTACTATATAAACCCGTAGCCACTGTCCGTATTTCCTCATGCTAGTTCTCTCCTGTACTTTCATCATCTCAATCATCACTCGTCTTCACTTAGGCTTTGCCTAGTGTGAACCTGTGACTAGCCGTCACCACTTCAACCTTTGTCTCCACCCACCTTCCTACAAAGGGGGTAGTACTTGAGCATTGCATCTCATCCCTTGTTGGTGTACCCACACCTTCTTGTCCTTCGTCATCGCCATCTGTGACCGTCTGCTTAAGAGGCTGTTACCTCAAAACTCTTGTCTGGTTGCTACACTTATAGCAACCTTCTACCTTCGTCTTCGTCAACCTTCATCAACGTCGACCTCAACCCTAAACCCTAGTGGTTGGAGGTGATCTTCAGGAGCTATGCCTGGTCCTACCCAGAATAGTCATAACAGGAATGCTTCAAGGTCACGTGTCTTGAAGGGGTCTGATTGGTGAGGGGGCATATGCTGTGAAAGAAAACTAATCTCTGTGGGCAGCTGGGAGAATTGTTGATGAGGTGCAGCAGGGAACTGCTAAGAAGTTGGTGGTTTAACATCAATTCAGATGTGGGAGGGAACTGGGTGTGCTAACAGTTTTTTAACACCATTACACCAGTCATGTGGAGCGCTTGCAGCTACTCAGCAGAGGGGCCCCTAATGCACTTTGGGGTACAGCAACGTTATCCTTATTTAATATGCTGGGTGAGCATATAACTACTGATTACCGGGTGTATGCCCAACGCCTGTCAAGTGGTACGTGTACTTATTCTCCTTATCCCTGGAGTCACGGGATCGAGTTCAACCTTGTGAGAAGTCTAGCTCAAGTGAAGAGAACTCTAAACTAAGCCTGATGCAGCAATGAGGTGGAACTACTAGAACTGGGTCTGATGTCCAGCAACGTGTTTAGAAGAAAAAGGAATACACATGGAATGGTTACCATGGGCAAAGATGATAAGGAGTGATGCTAGATATCCTGCTCAGGCCTAAGATAGAATCCTAGGTAATGCCCAAGTAAGCTAGACTGGGGGACAGTCGTAGTTACACCTGGGGTATATATACAAGTGCCAAGGCTATTACTTAATACATGACTAATATATTGTGAGAGATGGTATGATAGATAACAAAAGGTACAGCCAATAGCAGAATAGACTCTTATCTATGATGTCATGGGTCTAGATCAGTCACATGATCTGATGTCATATGAGTCTAGGTCTGGTCATGTGATCATGAGAAAGGAAAGATAGGGGGAAGTCATGTGACCTGGTTGTGACAAAATATATAGAGGGAAAAGTGTAGACTACGAGTAAGTGGGTAGTGTAGTTAGGTTAATGAAAACGAGTTTGTAACAGTTAGCCTAGCTAGTACTTATGATTGCCACACTTTGGACTTCAGTATTTCCTGTACCATAGCACGTGACCCTATCATGTGACTGCCTTTCCCATTCCTGGCACATGACCTAGTCATGTGATCATACGTACCATACAGTAGCTTATGGACTATTACGTATCTATGATATCAAAGGGTCTAGACCACTACATCATAGTCTAGCCCCTTATGTCACCTCATTCTCTACCTTGTATTACTATATGGGGTATCAGCACAGCATGGTCTGTGCACTGGCCCTTTGCATATATAAAGGGCATGGTGAGACGGACTGAATTCCCTCCAATCTTGTCAACCTGTGCATCCCCTGGGTCTAAGGGGGAGCAGCCTTTGCTGCTACCATGCTTCCCTTCCAGTGAGAGGTACTCATACAGACTAACCATTCATTCATCCTCTCATTGTATATATCATTGCTGGATGTCATACCTGGCCTCTTCTCTATCAGATCATCGTTAGGTGCATCATTGGGGGGCCCTCCAATGCCATGCACTTGGGGTTAGGGTTAGAGGTTCACCTCGCCCTTAATGAGTTCCTCCTTGGGCTTGTTACAGTTCTTGGGACATTGTGAAAATAAAATGAGGATGGATTTAAAACTAGAGATTAAGGCAAGTAGGGGCCTTGAGATGGGTACTGTTGTGAGACTGTTCCTGTTAACCTACATTTATCCTAGTCTAGGGTTAGTCTAGCTAGTACTTGTAACAAGCCCAAGGAGGAACTCATTAAGGGCAAGGCTATGCTCTAATCCTAACCCCAAGCCCACGACATTGGAGGGCCACCTGATGATGCGCTAATGACAATCTAGAGAGAAGATCCAGGTATGATGTCCAGTAATGGTGTAAATGATGAGGAGAATGAGAGGATAGTCAATGTATGAGCCTTAGCACTGGAAGGGAAGCATATAGCAGCTAAGGCTGCTCCCCCTTAAGCTCAGGTAATGCACAGGTTGACAAGACTGGAGGGAATCCAGTCCATCTCACCATGCTCTTATATAGCAGAGAGGCCAGTGCACAGACCATGCTGTGCTGTACCCCTTATAGTAATAGTACATGAGAGAGCATGGTGACGTAGAGGGCTAGACTATGACGTAGTGGTCTAGACCCTATAACATCATAAGTAAGGTAAGAGTCCGTAAGTACATATGATCACATGACTAGGTCACATGCCAGGGATGGGAATGGGAATCACATGACAGGATCAGGTGCAGACCGATCACGTGAGCTATAGTACAGGAAATACGACTAAGTCCAATGTATGATGTAGTCCAAAAGTGTAATGAAAGTGTAGTACTAGCTAGGCTAACCCTAGACTATGATAAAAGTTAGGTTAAAGGGAACGGTATCATAACAGTTTCAGGAGGAGAATAGCACTGTATTCCAGTTATGCTAAGACTAGTGTATGGGAATACAGACAACAGGTTTAAATACTAACTACTGTCGCACTTTGGGAATCTGAAGGAATTCTAAGGAAATGGGGTCCGAAGTGAAGACAGTACTATCCAATCAGGGAGAAACCCTAGAAAGGGGATGTAGATGAAACAGGGTGTACCCAGATATAAACTGATCGGATCTAAGCGAAGGATAAAGCAAGACAGGTAGGTAACAGAGTTCTGCATGGACGGAACAATTGAGAGAGGCCTCATGCCCAGAGGTCAGCAGAGACACTGCAGATGGATGGAAGGGAGCCACTATTGAGAGGTCCGGAGATAGGGGCAAAAGAGAAAAGTAGTCCAGGCATCCAGTAAGACACTACTTAGTACAGTGATAATGAAGAGAAAAAGGTCACCAGGGCATCCCAAGAGCTGTCATAACAGAACCCAGATGTAGACCAATCAGATCTAAGTGAAGAAAACAAAGGAGTAGGCTAAGTAGATGGGGTTTCATTGAAGCAGAACTGCAGAATTGTAAGTAAAAGGAGGCCTCATGCTCAGAGGTCAGTGGAGGCACTATGTGAAATGAACCCTAAACTAAGCCTGATGCAGCAATAAGGTGGAAGAAGTGACTGGAACTGGCTGTGATGCCCAGCAACATTTTATGACAAGAGGAAAGAATAGATACATGTGGATTGGTTACCATGGGCAAGGGTAGTAGGAGAGTAGTACTAGGTATCCCACTCAGGCCTAAGATAGAATCCTAGGTGATGCCCAAGTGAGCTAGATTGGGGGACAGTCATAGCTACACCCAGGTATATATACACTTGCCAAGACTATTACTAATACATGACTAATGTATCATAAGAAGTGGTACAATAGATAAGAAATGGTATAGCCAATAGCATAAGGGACTCTTATCTATGATGTCATAGGTCTAGACCAGTCACATGGTCTGACATCATAGGGTCTGGGTCCTGGTCACATGATCATGGGAACTGAAAAATAGGGGAAGGGTCACATAACGAGTTGTGCCAAGATATAAAGAAAAAGTGTAGCTATAAATGTTTGAGTGGTGAAAGTTAGTTACATAGGAAACAAGTTTGTAACACTACCCCCTCCTTATGTCTCAACTTCCAGGCAAGAGAAGCAGGCAGGAGTAGCAGTAAAGTTATCATATGGCTGAAATAACAAATGGAACTCTGCAAGAGATACACTGTGAACATGATGAGGGGTGGAGGAGTGTGTAGCTTTAAAGTCTTGAATTGAATCCTGCACATTTGTCAAGTGGTCTTCAGGTTCCCATGTATGGTCAGTCACATCCCAGCCCTTCCAATGGACAAGATATTCAAGCTTCCCACACTTCAAATGAGAATCAACAATGGAGTCAACCTCATACTCTACAAGATGGTCCTTGGTGACCACAATAGGGTCTGGGTGAATTGCAGATTGCCTGTCGAGCAGTTCTCTATAGGGTTTAACACAAGATATGTTAACAACATTGTGAATCTTCATAGAAGTGGGTAAGTGCAGTTCAACTGCATTAGAAAGAACATGGATGATAGGGTAGGGACCAAGCCATTTTGGGGAAAGCTTCTGAGAGGCATAGGGAAGCATGAGATTGGAAGAAGATAACCAGACCTGCTGGCCCACTTGATAATCAGGATTTGCTGATCTAGATGAATTGGCTGATAACTCCATTTTCACACATGTGTCTTCAAGGGTGGAGTGAATTTCCTTGTGAGAACAGATCAGGTCATGACCAAACTGATGGAAAGTC
The DNA here is from genome assembly GCA_038088915.1 of Sutorius aff. eximius. Classification (NCBI taxonomy): domain Eukaryota; kingdom Fungi; phylum Basidiomycota; class Agaricomycetes; order Boletales; family Boletaceae; genus Sutorius; species Sutorius aff. eximius. The sequence continues at coordinate 5,778 of JBBPJV010001199.1, forward strand.
ACCAGGTTTTCAAAACCCATTCAAGGAGCATATGAAACGAACTTATAACTAAGGCCAAAGCAACAACAAGGTGGAACTAACAGCTAGAACTGGTTGTGATGCCCAGCAATGTTTTACGATGAGAGGAAAGTAATAGATACACGTGGATTGGTTACCATGGGCAAAGGTAGTGGAGGAGTAGTACTAGATATTCCACTTAGGCCTGAGGTAAAGTCCCAGGTAATGCCCAAGTGAGCTAGACTAAGGAACAGTTGTAGCTACACCCAGGTATATATACATATGCCAAGACTATTACTAATACATGACTAATATATTGTAAGACATGGTACAATAGATAACAAAAGATACAGCCAATAGCAGAATAGACTCTTATCTATGATGTCATGGTCTAGACCAGTCACATGATCTGATATCATAGGAGTCTAGGTCTAGTCACATGATCGTGAGAAAGGAAAGATAGGGGGAAGTCATGTGACCTGGTTGTGACAAAATAAAGAGAAAAAAAAGTGTAGACTACGAGTGTATGAGTAGTGTAGTTAGGTTAAGTAAAATGAAAACAAGTTTGTAACACTACCCCCTCCTTATGTCTCGACTTCCAGGCGAGAGAAACATTCGGGAGTAACAGTAAGATTTTCATATGGCCTAAATAGAGAGGAAAATTCAGCAAGAGTAACGCCACAAACACGACAAGGAGCAGAAGAGTGAGAAGAACAAAAATCCTGAATTGTGTCTTGCGCATTAGCCAAGTGGTCCTTGGGTTCCCATGTGTGGTCTGTTACATCCCAACCCTTCCAGTGGACAAGATATTCCAATTTGCTGCACTTAAGATGAGAATCCATGATGGAATCAACCTCATACTCTACGAGATGGTCCTTGGTGACCATGATGGGGTCAGGACAAATCACTGATTGTCCTTCAAGCAGTTCTCTATAGAGTTTTATACAAGATGTGTTGACCACATTGTGAATCTTCATTGAAGCAGGTAGTCGCAGTTCAACTGCATTCAGAAGGACATGGGTGATGGGATATGAACCAAGCCATTTGGGGGATAGCTTCCATGACACATAGGGAAGCATGAGATTGGACGAAGAAAGCCAAACTTGTTGACCCACTTGGTAATTGGGATTGGCTGATTGAGATGAGTCAGCTGACAACTCCATTTGTGAACATGTCTCCTTGAGGGTGGAGTGAATTTCCTTGTGGGAATGAGCCTGTTACGATACGTATTTAATTTTCCTAACTCTCAACGCGTACACTCGTAGTCTACTCATTTTTCTCTTTATTTTGTCACACTAGGTCACGTGACTTCCCCCTAAACTTTTCCTTTCCCATGATCACATGACTAGGGCCTGGATTCCATGACGTCAGATCACGTGACTGGTCTAGACCTATGATGTCATAGATAAGAGCCCCTTTTGCTATTGGTGTACCTTTCTCTTATCTATCGTACCATTCCCACTATATATTAGTCATGTATTACTAAGTAGTCTTGGCACTTATATATATACCTGGGTGATACTACGACTGTTCCCCAGTCTAGTTCACTTGGGCATTATCTGGGATCACTCCTAGGCTTAAGTGGAATATCTAGTCTCTCCTTACCCTTGCCCGTGTACTTTGTTGCACGTGTTTTCTCTTCTTTCCTCTTCATCATAAAACGTTGCAGGACGTCAAAGCCTGTTCTAGTCGTTCCACCTCGTCGTCCACTTTAGTATAGTTGTGGTTTTGCTTCAGAGCCAGATCATAACTGAACTGATGAGATGTCACAGGGTTTTCGAAATCCATTCAAGGGGCATAGTTGTGGGTAATGGCAAAAGGAATGGTGCCAGTGGCTGAAGTGAGGGTGTTGTTATGCTGGAACTGAGCCAGCTTGAGCCATTCAGCCCACTCAGATTGTTTTTTGGAGACATAGAGATAGAGGTATTGTTCTAAGTCACAATTGACTTGTTCTGTTTGCCTGTCCATTTGGGGGTGGAAAGCCATTGATAATTTCTGTTTGATTCCAAGTAGCTTGCAAAGCTCGCATGTGAATTCTGAAATGAATTAGGGACCCCTGTCAGAGATTACCATTGTAGGGAACACTGGTTCCCTGCATGCATATTGCACATGCCATTGCACTTCAGTACGCTCCTGATCCCCTTCTGATCATCCGTTCTGCATGTCCTGCATGTCCATATTCTCCTGTTGGTGAGTCTTTCTTTTATTCTCACAGACTATCACTACAGTACCATGCTGGACTTGGCCATGTTATGTCTACATACCATCTTGCTTCGGCTGGATTACTTTACATACATTTTCTCACATCATAGGTAGTGTTTCCTGTTACGACCAAACCCCTGAGGGATTGGGCGGAAGGTTCAGAGCTGTTGCTCAACCCGGAGGTAAGAAGCACAGTACTCTGAAGGGTCAGGGATCCTGGAAAGGACTACCAGGAGAAAGGACGAGGAGAGCCTGAGAGTCGGACAGGCTAGAAGGTGTAGGAACCTGAGAGGGTTCAAGGGATGGTCGGAAGGCCAAGGAGGAAGGCCAGAGGACGAGGAAACTGCAGGAGGAATACTGCAGGGGGTGAGGACGAAGGCCAACATCAAGTTGGGACGAGGAGGACATTGAGGGATCGATGTCCGACGAAGGCTGTCAGTCTCAGACTGATGAACAGAGGGCTTAATGATAGTAAGGGGCCTCGAGGAGAAAGCCCAAGGATCAAGGAGAGACAATGAGGGGAGACCTGAAGGATAGTGATGGTCGCAGTGCTAGACTGAGGGTCGATGAGATGCACACAGTGCAGTGATGGGAGAACAGCTAGTATTGGGATAACGGAGGTATAGACATGAGGGATAGACGGAGGAGGGACTAGGCAAGTATGGAAGTACTATGTCCTAAGTACCGGGTAGGAACTAGCGTAAGGAATACTACAAGGAAGGCGCGAGTCTTATATAGTAAGGCGAGTGCGGGAAAGTAGTATCTGTAAGAGGAAGGAAAGAATAAAAGAAATACTAAGGTATATCCCAGCGGAGAGCCGAGAGGGGAGACGGAGAGATCTATGCTAAGAATACAACGGACGGCCGTGGGTCCAAGGGCGAGAGATCTATAGTAGGAATACAACGGAGAGCCGTGGGTCCAGGGTAGATGGAAGGAAAGGAATAGGCCATATTAGGATATCCAGCGGTAAAGGAAAAGGGAACACCGGGATTCCATAAAGGGGACTCATGTAGGACATGAGGAGAAAGGCAATCTAAGATGATGAACTGTGAGGTGAGTCATCAGAAGCAGTAGTCCATGATCCACGCTGGTGGTGTGGGAATGGCTACAAAAAGGATAATAGTCACGTGAGTAAAAGAATCACGTGATAGGTGAAATGTAGTCCATGGGGTTCGGACACTGAAGTGTAGGAACGGCTACAAGGTCTGCTGAATAGCGAGCATGGGAGTGCAGGCTAGACAGTGAGACGAAGGAGAAGCCAAAGGGTCTACAGGGTAGCGAGCATTAGGAATGCGAGCTAGACTGTGAGACGAAGGAAATAAAAAGGGAAACAAATCGTAACATTTCCAGTATCCAGAACAGTCTGGGTCTGGTATATCTTTGTACTCAGGTCCGAAATAGGACTCATCTTTCCACACTCATCATCTAATGACTGAGAAACCACGCCTGGGCCATGTTTTACACTATTTCACCATCCTTTCTGCCACAACTTTAACGCATACCACATTCCGATAACCTGGAATACTGCCTGCCTGCTCCAGGAGTGTTCAGGTTGCTTACTTTGGCACTAAAAGAGAGTCAGTAAGTCCTGAGCTTTACTCTTCAAAGCTTCCGCTCTTCTAGAATTCCTTTGGGGTCGAACCTATCACACCCCCTTCTTATTATACCTACCTGCTCTACATTCCAGAGTAGGTATCTGTTTTTCACTGTGTTTGGGAGTCTGTGCATATACCACACATGATCTCTAAATAAATGAGCAGTATCTAAAGAAGAAAATGTTTTTGTACATGGAATAAATACAACTTCTTTGGAAAATCTATCCACAATGACCATAATTGCATTGTGTCCACTTGAGTCTGGTAAATCTGTTATAAAGTCCACTGAAATATCCTGCCAGGGGTGTTCAGGGGCTGATAGGGGAATAAGCTTGCCTGCAGGTTGCTTATTTGATGATTTGGATGTGGCACAGCCATGACAATGGTCAATGAACATATTGACATCTTTGGCAATATTTTGCCAATTATAATGTCTTTGGATCGAAGCAAGGGTACAAGATCTTCCTGGGTGTCCTGCAATTGGAGATTCATGATAGAGTTTTATGACTTTGGATCTCAGATCCTTTGGAATGAAAACTTGGTTGTGACTATTTTTATAGAAACCTATTGATGAATTGAGATTGTATCCATAATGATCTTTGTCAAGTTCATATGAATGTTCGATGATCTGATCAAAGATCTTGGGGGTAATTGTAGCCTGCTTTGAAGCGAAGACAGTGGGGGGAAGCATTGTTACATTTTTATTAATATCTTCTGCTGCTTCACCATAGTCGGAATGGCAGGACAATGCATCAGCGCAACCATTGGTGGAACCTGGTTTATACAATATTGTATAATTGTATTCCATGAGAAATGTGTGCCATCATGCCTGACAAGGGGACAGATCCTGGGGTTTTTTCCAGAACTCCAGATTATGATGATCAGTCCAGATTTCAAAATGATCTTGGTCAATGAGATGGTGACACCACTCTTTGAGGGCACAAATGATGGCTAGCAACTCCTTATTGTAGATGAGGTAGTTGTGTTCAGTGAAATCAAACAAATGTGAAATGAAGCTAGTAGGATGCTAATTGTCATCTTCAAGTTGATATTATAATATCAC
>JBBPJV010001200.1:0-10629 GCA_038088915.1 Sutorius aff. eximius
CAGACACAAGAGGGTTCGAGACCTGGGAGTAGTTGAGGCACTATCAAGGATCGCCCCGGCTGTAGCTCACACCATCCGTTCGAGACAACAGGTTCAAAAAAGAGGCAGAAACGGCTCGGAACAAGCAGACCCGCATCCCAACGAATGGGTCAATCGTCAGGCATCTATCTTCAAAAAACCATGTGGCTCTCACTTGTTTGTGTTTGGATTGCTGATCAACTCCGATATATGGCTAAAAGAAATTCCAGTTGCAATCCAAATTTTGTGGCCTAACAATCCCCATTTATACCGATGCAAGAGACCAGAAAAGCTCCGTTTACCTGGGCAGAACATAGGCACCTCCACACTGAGGTGGGGCTGCTTATGAGCCCTATAGACGTAATTCCACTCCTGCTGTCTGATGACATTATGAACATTCAGCTCACTATTTCTTTCACCTGGGTTTTGAATTTGCACAGACGATGTCGTCAAACTAAATACCATCAGGTTACCTTGTGTAGCGACAGCGTTGCACGACTACATGGATGTTGAGGGCACACTGTCGTTGAGACTGAGGCTGCCAGTTGTACTAGTCACTGGCAGGAATTTGAATTGTTAATTCTAGTCACGCGACCTCCTCTTCTTTATCACGTCATCAAGTGTCCTCCTCACCTCCCTCCCACCTCCCTCCATGATCAACCTCTCCCCATCCTCATCCCCAATCTTTGGGCCCATCGATTCATCACCCCCATCCAGCCCATCCCTCGCCCTGTACATGCTAGGATGGCCGCAGCGAACAAACGTCACATTCTCGCACCCTTTTGCCGCATCTACAAAAGCCATCAAAGGATTCCCGAACTAAGGGAAAAAGACAGTCTCACCACCGTGCACGCCCCCTGGGGCGTATACACATTCCCTCGGATTGGGCCGCCCAGCCATCTTGCGCTCTTTCCAGGAAGACGGCTACATCAACCCGAGCACCAGCTCTCCCAACACGAGCTTGCCATCCCACCGTACGTCGCGGTTCATCGACCGCGGAGAGCGCATCTGGGATGACGCGATCCGCGGGCAGTTCGATACTGACGTCGGTCAGATTGATCTCAGGTACTGCCATTTTGCTTTCGTGTCCCCGTTCGTTCATTATCCTCGAGCAGTAATCAACAACTCAAGTCTATCCCTCCACCTGTCGGTGAGCTCGCCAGAATTTCACATACCTGAGTCGTCCGAGTCAAGCAACTGGTTCGTGTTAGCACTGAACCCTTGATAGACGCTGCCCGGACGCGTTCTTTCGAACGAATGCAACTGATCAAGGATTCTGGCAAGGAAAGATACGCCCTCAAGCTTTACCTCATGGGAAACATGATCGCCTCCCCCTCTCCCTCGTTCTTTTCAGTGAAAAACCCGACTGTCCTCAGTCACCGTCCGCCATCGATTCTTTCCCAATATTGCATTGTTTTTACCTAATGTACGCCTCCTGAAGGTGGTAACAGGCTCACGTTCATACCCCCGACATATACCGCCTGACCAACTTCCACGAACTGAACATTTCGAACGACCAGTTCGCCTTCCTCCCCTGGGAGCACGGGCTTGGTCAACACCAAGGTTTCTCGGTGCAGGGAGTGGAGGCACGTCATGGAGCGGTGCGAATGGAGGGGTGAATGTGGTGTGTCTTGGGTAGGCGATTCGGAGGGTAGGCGATGAAAGGGTTTAGGTTGACAAGGAGCGTTTTGATCTTCACGTCGCGCATCTTTCTGTCACATGCGCCCTCGCACGGGTTCCTCCCCTTTTGGAATTTTGCCTCCGCCGACTCCTCTCCCCTTCCGGGAGAAACCAGACATATACCGTACCGCAGAGCACTATACGCTCCCCCTTTCGGGTCAATGGACCATCCCACTCAACGTCCGTCACGTCCTCATGGACGCCGTCCCGAGGATCCTCCGATAACGTAAACGGTTCTCAATCGACATGATCACGCTCGAGGATCAGCCTATCAGTGCGTGCGGGACAGGGACGGGGACGTGTCCGAATCCGGCGCATAGGGGGCATGTGTTTGAGGCATGCGTCGGAGCGGTTTTCGTGCGGGCGACGGATCGCAGAGGTGGATGTTGGCGGAGCGGTACCACTAAGGTGGCGAGGGTGTTTGGGGACGTGTCTTGATTTCTTGGACGAGGACCAACGGTCCGAAGAGAGGGTGGGGGAGCGCATGTCGGTCGCGAGAATCGACGGACCAGAGGAGAGCGACGTCGACGTGGAACCGGTGGTTCAGGCGGTGGATCTTGGGAACGTCACAATGGACATGGACGATTTCGGGGAGTAGACGCAACGGATTGGATACCGGGGCCATTGCATCCAAGCGATTCTCGACGTATCACTTTAGCAGGATGGCGGGTGGTGCGAGCATACCACGCCGGCGTCCATGAACCATCGATCGATGCCGGACTCGCCGATGTTGACTCCCGGCGATCTAGCTGTGCTGACAGAGGTAGACGAGCCAGAAGGGGAGCGCCATGGGGGTGTGAAGCGGATGCCACGCACACCATCGCCTGCAGGTGTGGAAATCGTTCCGCCTGTTCCGCCATTACCACTTCGATGGTCGACCTCGCGCGCTTGCAGGCGCTGCCTCGGACCTCATTGCAACTCAGTAAATTGGTAGAGGCAGTGGAACCCGATGAGTCTTCCAAATCGACGGCGTTCCTTGTGTTCCTCCAGGTAAGCCGGAAGGTCAAGAAGGTCACGCTTGAACTTGGACTGACGTTTGCGTCGCCGCGGGTGCTTTTCGTGGACAAATTTTAGTACAATCTGGGGATTGTGAACTTTCCGGCTATCTGCACACGGGATCCATCGAGTGGCGTGCAGTATGAGCTGGAGGACATCGACGAAGTGAAGGAAATGTGTCTATTGTCTCCCAACATTGAACGTGGGTCGTGTCCGCGCCATGGTGTGATGCTCGTTCAATGCCCTGTATTTCCAGCCTTGAATCGGATTAAGCAACACATCGATGCACAGATATCGACACTGTCCAACGATCTGAAAGAACTCAAGAGCGCAATGGCCACCAACAATCGGTCGTCGGTTCGCCTCAACCTTATCTATTTGCACGACCTCGCTGAGAGTACGCCTGTTGCAGACCGACCCTCGGAGAAACAATTTGCAAATGTTGCCCACCGACTGTCACACATCGTCGACGATGCCCACAACCACTCCAACCCTTTTATCTTTCCCCAGATGGCCAGACAGTCGCTCCAGTTTCAACCACAAACGAATGGCGCGTGGGTCATGTCCGAGTACCCGAGCCGCATTGTGGACGATATCAAAACGCAATTCGATGAAGTCCAAACCTCCGACGGGATCCCGGAATCATGCGGCGGTTCTACACCGAATTTATGAAATCGGCCAAGGAGTCGCTCGCACGCACCGCGCGCAGACGCAATCGGTCAAACAGCTCGCGAATGCCAAGGTTGGGGGCGTGAGGGCATACATCGATGCGGGCAAGACCAAGCTCGATTTGCGGAGCCAGTCTGTTCACCAGGATCAAGGAACTGTAAGGTACGATCGAGGGCTGAAAACGGGTGTGGTCGAGCGCCAGGCGACGCCGAAACCCCAACTCGCCAAGCCAATCCATGACGACGTCGCGTCGACGGCGAGCTCGCTCGCCTCATGGACCACGCTGATACGATCTGGCCAATGTTGCAAAAGACATGGGAGGAGTTGCAGAACATCGTAGAGAACTAGCGGTTCTTGGGGTGTTAGTAGGAGCTGCTGACGGTTTTACGCGAGGACCACAGGGTGATCTCGGACGTGTCTCGACATGTGCAAGAGGTGATTTCGCTGCGGAGTACGACGGGTGGACGTGGTAGCGCGCGAAGATGGGCGTTCCGGCCTACGCCGGCCGAGGAAGCCGCGAGTGGTCTGAGTATGGTGATGATGGAGATCTAAGGTGCAGTGGTGGACCCCGAGAAGCGGATCAAAGCGATCGCGGCGAACCAAAAAATGGTGTGTGAAAAGGAGCTTGTGATGCGTTCGGATGCGTTTCGGGACGAGTTGGCTAGCTTTGTGAATGGGAAGAAGCTCGAGACGACGGGGGTTGCGGAGGAGGCTGAGAGGGTGAAGCAGAAGCGGAACGGGATGGCGTTCAAGGGGATGTTTGGTGGTGGGGAGCCGAGGCCGGTGTCGCCGACGGTATGAGGGAAGAGGTTGTATTCTGTTTTCATCCAAGGTCTTGTATTTTCGTCGATCGCATCCACCTTGGTTGCCACCGTTCGTTCCCTCCTTTTCGCTCGTCTGGACCCACGTTCGTTTCATAAACAGCATCCCTCTTCTACCCCTTTTTCATGTGATGGAATAGTCCACCGAGGATGTCTACATGAAGGGAAGAGTTTACTAGAGAACTGCATGTATTCAATCACCGAGTGTGATCGCGCGTGTACATCTATTCTAAATCTATCCCTGCCTTATCTTCCCGAAAAAGGAGTGACTTTCACCCTTTCTGAAAACACGAACCCGTCAACCTGACCTGACACAGTGGAAATAAAAGGGGGTTATTTGTACCAAACTAGGTAAGTAGACCATTGCGCCACCGCACAGCATTGCCCATGGACACCCACCGTGATCTCACGGCGCCCATCTCTGTTTGTATCCACCATCTTCCCAGCTATCAGACGTGTTCTACTCGTCTCTCAGTTCTCTCTATCCGTTCTTCAAAATGAAAGCCTTCAAGAAACAAATCAGACGCCTCCGATCCGGCATCACACGTAGGTGTTTGTCCCCGGCGCCTGCCTCGCGCCCCGACACACCCGACGCCATCGCCGGCGATTCGGACACCCTCCCGCCCCAAGCCGGGGCCCGCGTTTCCGTTGCTCTCGAGCCACAACAGGCGGGCTCGGATGCGCCTGTGGAACCGGTCCTAGACCCCGCCTCGCCCGAGTTGCGCTCCGACAGTTCTAGCGCCGTCATCGTGGAGGCGAACATTCGTAGACCCGCGTCTCCTGAACCTCCTCACGTACCCGACACACAGCTCAGCGTAGTACGTCTACTTACATCATTCTAGGTCAAGCCTTGGACGCTGATTTTGCCCCTCTCAAGGTTCAGTACATCGACTCGGACACACCTGCAGGAGTGGTCACAGACCCTGTCGTGCCCGAGGTGTTCCCCAGCAACCCAGGGCTTTCTGACGTGCCAGTGAAGGCTGCGAGGATCTCTGACTTCATGCGTCATGTTGACTCGGATGTTATGAAAAGATTTGGACGGTTTAGGATTCTCATCGTTGGCAAGGCGAATGCAGGCAAGACTACCATCCTCAAAAATCTTTGCAACGCCACAGAAGATCCAGAGATCTATGATGATGAAGGAAGAAAGGTTGCATGATTGAATTGGGGTGTATTGACTGCTGATACCTTGTTGTCTAATCAGGTTGACTTTACAATTGAAGGGACCAGGAATGTGAGTTCATGAATGTAAATGTTACCAGGGGATGTTTGCAATTCATCTAACCTTTTACAGCATGGAGTTCATGATATCCAGCATGAGATGGTGTTCAAAAGCAACCCAAAATTTGTATTTCATGATTCTGCTGGTTTTGAGGCTGGCCATGAGGTTGAGTTTGAGAAGACAAAGAAGTTCATTGCAGATTGTGCCAATACAACCTTCCTCAAGAAGAGAATACATGCTATATGGTGGGTGGGCTTTTTGTATTGAGTTATGGCAACCTGAACATGAGCAGGTATTGTATTCCAATGGATCAATATCACCATGCAATCACTGTTGCAGAAGAAAGGTTTTTTAAGGAATGTGACACTAAAAAAGGTAATAAATCTTTCTTGATGGCTGTCAACTGATTGGCTTGGATCATAGTTCCAGTTGTGGTGCTATTCACAAAATGGGATGCTCTAGTCATGCAGGCATTTCATCCTGGTTATTTATGCCCTCCATCAGAGGAGCAACTAGTAAGGCAAAGAAAGCATGCTGAAGAGGAATTTTCCAAAAGAAACATATGGGGGGATTTGCAGAGAATGCCATTCCCTCCTAAAGGTTTTGCAATACTTGAAGGTTTGCATACCCAGCTGCATCCATATGGTATTGACTATCTGGAATTAACCATATTTTCAGCAATGGATAAATCAAACACAGCATGCCACACCTTGTTGGAACAGACAGCTGTTGTACTGAATGATGAAGGATTGCAGATGTTGCTAGTTACTGCTCAGGAAAAGAATATCATGTTATGCATTGAATATGCACTTAGATAGTAAGTGAGCTTGTTTCAAAAAGACAAAGAACTGATTCATGTTTGCTACAAAGTGCTTTAGTATCACATATTGATTTCAGGTTCCACAGAAAGGAACATCACAACATTGAAAAAGCATTGATTTCATGGTTTCCAAATACAAGGGTAGGATTTAAAGTCACATATGCATAATGCACATATTGACATGAAATTGATTTATCTATGATTAGGTAGTTGTGTAGTTAAAAATTGTAGAAGGATTTACTGATATAGTTCTTTTGTTCTTTGTTCTTATAGGAGGTGAGTTATACAACAAATCAAAAGGTCTAATGGGGGTTCACCACTGCTTTCATTGCATAGTTTGTAAGTGGTTTGATGTGAATTTGAAAGAAGAATGCTGCTGAACATCATGCCTTCTGCTTCTCTTCCATTAACAGGGAGTAAGTAGTCTGATGGGGATTTGAAGAAGAATGCTGCTGATCATCATGCCTCCTACTTCTCTTCCATTGACAGGGAGTAAGTAGTCTGATGTAGATTTGAAAGAAGAATGCTGTTGACCACCATTCCTCCTACTTCTCTCCCATTGACAGCTTGTTAGTCTAATCTGCATTTGAAAGGAGAATGCTGCTGATACCCTGCCTCCTGCTTCTCTTCCATTGACAGTATGTAAGTAGTCTGATGTGGATTTGAAAGGAGGATGTTGCTGATCACTGTTACGACAGCTCGTGGAATGCCCTGGTAACGTTTTTCTCCTCTCTATCATTATACTAAGCCATGCACACCTCCTGCACCCAGACTATTTAATTTCCTTCATCCCTATCTACGGACTACTTGATAGCGGCCTCCTCCACCCATCCTTAGTGCCTCCACTGACCCACCCAGGCATGAGGCCTCTACTTAGTCCTTTCCCAATCGTTCCATTCCACATTGGGACATGGAACTCCATACTGTTACGATTTCTTTTTCCTCCTCTCTTGTACTATTAGTTTCCTCTACTCGCGCTGCCACACTCCTATCCCACGTTCCACCTTATCACTTGCCGGCAGCGCATTTACTCCTTGCCTACACTTCGTTGCTCTTTACTTACGCTTCATTATTTTCTTCGTCTTTGACTCTCGGTTACATAATGCCTACCTGGTCAGGTAACTCTTTCCCAGGCTCTATTACTATATAAACCCGTAACCAACGTAGATATTTCCTCACGCTAGTTCTCTCCTGTACTTTGATCATCTCTTATACAACTTGACTCCACTTAGGCTTCGCCTAGTGTGAACTCTTGACTAGTCGTCCTCACCTTCGTCCTTCGTCTCCACCCGCCTTTCTACAAAGGGGGTAGTACTTGAGCATTGCATCTCACCCCTTGTCGGTGTACCCACACCTCCTTGCTTCTTGACAACACCTTCGTCTACGATCCTCCTCTTAAGAGGTCGTCACTCTGTCACCATTGTCTAGTTGTTCCATTATAGCGACTTGTTCCTCCTAGTCCTCGACACCGCTCGTCAACATCACCCTTAGCCCTAGACCCTAGTGGTAAGAGGTGAACATTAGGAGCTACGCCTGGTCCTACCCGGAACAGTCGTAACACATACTTACTTTCCTCTGCTCCCCCTTGTCTCGCTTAGACCTGATTGGTCTCCATCCGGGTTCGCCCCATTTCATCTCCATCCCCTTTCTAGGGTTTTCCCTGATCAGGTAGTGCTACCCAAGTCTCAGTCACCCCTTCCATCAAATTCTTCGGACTTCCTGAGACCCAGTAGCAGTTGTATATAATCCACTCATGTATATTCCTGTATTCTAGTCTTAGTGTAACTGGAATACCATGCTTAAAACTCTCCTCGACTCCATCTGAGCATAGTCCAGCGGAACCCTTGACACACTTTGACTTCCATCTGTGCATAGTCCAGTGGAACTCCAGACCCTCTCTCTTCAAGCATGTATAAATGGTCGCGACCTACTCCAGACAGGACTAGGCATAACAATCACAATGCCTCCTGCTTCTCTCCCATTGACAGCAAGTGGGTAGTCTGATGTGGATTTGAAAGGAGAATGCTGCTGATCACTATACCTCCTACTTCTCTCCCATTGACAGGGAGTAAGTAGTTTGATGTGGATTTGAAAGGAGAATGCTGCTAATCACTGTCTCCTGCTTCTCTTCCATTGAAAGGGAGTAAGCAGTCTGATGTGGATTTGAAGGGAGAATGCCACTGATCACCCTGCCTCTTGCTTCTCTCCCATTGACAGCAAGTAAGTAGTCTGGTGTGGACTTGAAAGGAGAATGCTGCTGATCATCATGCCTCCTGCTTCTCTTCTATTGACAGTATGTAAGTAACCTGATGTGCATTTGAAAGAAGAATGCTGCTGATTACTGTATCTTCTGCTTCTCTTCCATTGACAGTTTGTAAGTAGTCTGATGTGGATTTGAAAGGAGAATGTTGCTGATCACCATGCCTCCTGCTTCTCTCCCATTGACAGGAAGTAAGTAGTCTGATGCAGATTTGAAAGGAGATTGTTGCTGATCACCATGCCTCTTGCTTCTCTCCCATTGATGGGGAGTAAGTTGTTACGACAGCTCGTGGGACGCCCTGGTAACCTTTTTCTCTTCCTTGTCACTGTACTAAGCTGCGTCTCTCTTGACGCTTGGACTATGTCCCCTTCGCCCCTATCTCTGGACTATCCGATAGTGGCTATTTCCTCCCATCCGTAGTGCCTCCACTGACCTCCGGGCATGAGGCCTCTTACTTAGTTTCCTTCGCTGTTCCGCTCTACCTCTTGACAGCGGAACCCCGTCCCCTTCACGTGTATTGGTTCTTAGTCTCGCTTAGATCTGATCGGTCTACATCCGGGTTCACCCCGTTTCACTTACATCCCCTTTCCAGGGTTTCCACCGATCAGATAGTACTACCGTTACCTCGGGTCATCGTTCCCCTCCATTCCTTAGACTTCCCGACGGCCGGTAGTAGTAGTATTTAAACCCGCGCCTAGTATTCCTGTACCCTAGTCTTAGCGTAACCGGAATACACGCTATCTCATCCCCTCAACCGCTTAAGTCTCTCCTCAAGCTAAGCAACCTCGATCTCTAGACCTCGCTAGTCTTTGCGAGCTTCCTCGACGCCTATCAGTGCTACGCCTGTAGGAACCCCAGACCCTTCTAAGCGGTATAAACGGTCACGACTCGCTCCACGACAGGACCGAGCGTAACATAAGTAGTCCAACATAGATTTGAAAGAAGAATGCTGTCAATCACCATGCCCCCTGCTTCTCTCCCATTGACAGTGAGTAAGTTGTTTGATGTGAATCTGAAAGGGGAATGATGCTGATCACCATGTCTCCTGCTTCTCTCCCATTGGCAGCAAGTAAGTTGTCTGATGTGGATCTGAAAGGGGAATGCTGCTGATCACCATGCCTCCTGCTTCTCTCCCATTGATAGCAAGTAAGTTGTCTGATGTGGATTTGAAATGAGAATGCTGTTGGTGATCATACCCCCTGCTTCTTTTCCATCAACAGTTTGTAAGTAGTCTGATGTTGTTACGAACTCGCTTTCCTTAACCTAACTACACCCATAGTCTACACTTTTCTTTCTCTTTATTTTGTCACAACCAGGTCATGTGACTTCCCCCTATCTTTCCCTTTCCACAATCACATGACTAGATCTAGACTTCTATGATGTCAGATCATGTGACTGATCTAGACCATGACATCATAGATAAGAGCCTATTCTGCTATTGGTTGTACCTTTTGTTATCTATCATATCATGTCCCACAATATATTAGTCATGTATTAGTAATAGTCTTGGCACTTGTATATATACCTGGGTGTAGCTATGACTGTTCCCCAGTCTAGCTCACTTGGGCATTACCTGGGATCTACCTCAGGCCTGAGTGGGATACCTAGTCCACTTCTCCTTCTACCTTTGCCTGTGGTAACCATTCCACGTGTATTCCTTTTCTTCTGCAAACATTGCTAGACATCAGACCTAGTCCTAGTTCCACCCTGTCCATGTTGTAAAACACTAAAAGTTGCTTTGGAGTGAAGCTAAAGAAAGAAATGGGGGCGATATGTTCATTCCAGAGAGTCTCTAACACAAAAGAATGGCCAGAAATATGAAAATGAGTGACTGGGAGCGTACCACTGGTGTGGCTAACTCCAAATGCCTTCTCTGAGCTAGGAAACGTGGACCCAGACTCAGGATGAGCTTCTGGGCTTCCAGGAAGCAAGACAGATATCAGATCGGGCGGATTGACTTTGGCCGGGTGTACAAGAGAGTGCAGGAAAGTGGAAAACTAAATTGCTGTGCTAACTACATGCCTATATAGCAAAATGACATCTAGGCACTAGCCGAACATAAAACAATGAAATCGCATGAACCCAGACTCAAAAGAGGTCGTTCCGGACTGGAAACACACCGGGAAACCACCGGAAAGTGGTT
>JBBPJV010001201.1:0-10625 GCA_038088915.1 Sutorius aff. eximius
CTTGGGGATGTTTCAGGTTGACAGGTCATATTTTGATTGGAGGGTCCTTGGTTACCTTAGTGTTTCACTTTATTCCCAGTATTATCATTCTGGGTTTTAACCTTAATACTTACATATATTTAAGGAGATGGGTTTGACCTTATGCCTTTCCCCCAGGCTGCCTACTACAGGCTAGTGAATACACACCAAGTGACCTGCAAAACTCCCTTCCTTCCTCTACTCAAGAAACTCAGCTCATCACCACTACTCTTCTATCTTCCCCTCAAGGATCTGTCCCTCTCCAGATCAGCTTAGCTTCTGTTCTAGTCAGACATGATCAACAGGAGACTGAGGAATTAGAAGAAGCCTCAAGCAGACTCTACAAGGCTTGTATCAGTGAGTATTCCTCACTGAGCATACTGCATCCAGTGTTTGTTCCATCACATGCTTTGGACTACCAGAGTTGTTCCTCTGCTACCACTGGCACACATCTTCCTCTATTGAGGAAGGGTACATGAGCCTAAAGACCAGTGGACTCACATGATCACCTCGGACAGTTGGAAATCTCCTGAGTTGGGTTTCAATCCCAATTTCCAACAGGTTATGAGCCCTGGAGCTCTTGCATAGCTCTAGTAAGGTTCAAGTGGATATAACCTTAACTGGTATCAATCCCTTGGACTTGAACAAGTATTGCTGTCTCTAGTGGATACATCATACCTACTCCTACATCCAATCACTGTGAGGAACTTTTTTCAGTATGCCAAACCCTGGCACCTTTGCCAGGCAATTCCTGCAAACTGTAGAGCACCTTTTCATCCAAGGTGGTCTTGCACTTGCCATCATTGTAGTTGGGTATTATACCAACTCAGTGAATCTGACCATAGCAGGTTCACTTTGGCTTGCTGCAGACTCCTGGGTGTTGTTGTGGCATTTTATCTCAGACATCCACTCTGTTGCAGTTGTTTGGAGGTCTAACCACCTTGATTGGATAGTTCTTTTGAACTCCAACATGTTTTTAAACCCTGGGTCAAGACTACCTGAGGTTAGTACTTCCTACAACTTGTGTCAAGAACGCCATCTTCAGACCAGTACTGCCTGCAATCTTGTTCTCTCATACTCTGAGGAACAAGAATGCTTTGTGCCTTCATCGCCAAGGGATCAGAGCTCGATATCTTATTGCTCTCCCTTTGCACCATCTTCATCACATCTTCCTCAACGAAATTGCTCTCTTCCCTCCTACTCTCAATCAAGAGGAGATAGAGTTGTGAATCCTCTCACTGCATCCCTACATCCTTGTCTTCATCCAAATGCTGAGTTTCAAGAACTCTGTTCTCATCTGGACTGTGACACTTCCATACCTCCACCACTCTACTCTAGCCATGCAGACATTGCTTATCTCAGCCAACAATTCAATGGTCTGTCACCACTTTCCAGGCACTCTAGCTTGGACAGTTCAGGATCGGACTTTCATCATCATCAGATGAGCTGAGGGCAATGCTTGCATCATGGTACTCCAGTACATCCATGCTGATCTTGCCAACTGTGTTACTCTATACGACACAGTACTGACAGTCATTCTTTATCATCATCTCACCAAGTCTCTTTGCATGACATCACTCCTGGGATTGCTCGACCTACAACACCTACCTTACCTTCGACTACCCTTCGATCCTCATCACCTACCCTTCTTGGCAAACTCTCTTGAGGTCAAACAGCTGATCACCCCTTGGGAGTTAGGTTTCAAAGTCTACAAGCTAGAATACCCACTGAGAGATTACCCTCTCATGGACTGATGTCAGGCATCCAAGACCTTCAATGAGGTTGAAGACAACAGAGAGATCAGATGACAAGTCACAATCAGGAGATTCATGTACCAGAAGAATACCCCTCAACTACAATGACTCTGTTACTTTCCACCCTTAGATGGTTTACCAGAATCAGATCCCATGTCTCAAATGGGTCTTCTGCAAACCAGTCATCTAGCTCACATCACAGTGATCGACCTTTATCAAATCGGTCTTCATCCCTATAGCAGGATTCCCCTTACAAATCCTCATGATGTGTCTTCTATCAATATCCAAGCACATCTGACCTGCTATTATGATGAACCACTGTGGATGACATTCAATGGTAACAGACTCTCCTTCCCAGTACAGGACTACTTCAATACTTCCAATACTCCCATTCATGGATACAGATGGGAGATCTTCAACTGTGATCACTTTCAGGGATGGTCAAGTGCTATCAACTCCTTCTTCTCACAGCACTTTTCCAACCTCTCTTTCTCTCCAGAAGGCTTAAACCTCTCCTGGAACTTTCCACACGCGCCCATTGTCAATCAATATGACGAAATGATCATTGCTATTGCCACTGATCGGGTTTATGATCCTGCTTTGAGTCTTGTTCCTACAGGCTGGTACTCCCACGATTGGGAAGTGGACTCTATCCCTAATGGGTGGACTCCTCATACTGCACTATCTGACCCACAAGACCTGGACAATCCAATTGCATGCAAGATGCACCCAAACACCCAGTCTCGTTATCAATGGGACATTCCCACTCAATACAAGTGGAACAAGCTAGCTGATCCTAAGCTACATGTGGATTGGAAGAGAAGGAATCCCTGGTATGTGGAATATGCAGAAACCATGTGCAAGAATCAAGACCTCCAATGGATGAATGATGATTTGGAGATTGAGAACTTTGGTCTTACCTGAGACCTCAAAGATGCCGATGAACATGTACACCATGGTCAGGAGATGATTGGCGATCTAGCTGATTGGGTTGATGCCCAACTTGGCCAAATCCAAGAGCTTAGCAATGATATTGACAATCATCACCAGGCACTCGTCGATGCTCAAGAGTCTTATCAGGACTTAGCCAAAGAAAACTCAATTCTCTGCACTCACAATGAGTTACTGGAGAGCCACATCGCTCAACTTGAGCAGAGACATGAAGTGGATAGAGGACAGATGGAAGAAGCTATTGCATGTCTTGCATGAAACAGACATCGTGTGCTGCAATAAGAAGCAAGAAGACTGGGATGCATATGAAATAGTCATTCTGACCCTTCTGGAAGCCTATGCAACATCGCCAAATCCACTGTGGCCCATACCAGCACACTTAGGTGGTCGCTACACCTCTCCAGTCAGCCATCATAATTCCCATTTCTTTTTTTCAAAGAACTGTTACTCCTTTTTAGCCATAGATCTCATTCATTCAACCAAGATCAGAGAATATCCTTATATTTCTCTTCAATACACTTTCATTTCCACTTATCAAAGAGATGAGGACAACTGATCTAAAGTCATTCTTGGTTGCTTTGATAACCCTCACTATTTCACCACTCTTCATTTCGAGGAATTTGAAAGCATTGCCTGGCAATCATTGCCATCTTGATACCTCAAACAAGAATGTCTAGAAGATCACTGGCACTCTTATGAAAAAGAACATGGAGAACTATGGAAGGCCATTCCTATTCCTAGGGTCTTCTCCAATTTCACACAAGAAGATGATTCATCAGAAGATGAAGAACCACTGCTGATTGCACAAACACATGGCACTACCAGATCCATTGGCCTTGGAACCCTTGTTCCTATTATGCCCACTGTTATGACAGGTCCTCATCAAACCTTCTTTTACAGAAGTTTTATCAGATCCATTACCCATCATCTCCTATAACCAAATATGTCTTTCAAATCGACTCTTCCATCACTTCCAAGATTCAAGTTCTTCAAGGTGCATCTAATTGGGAAACATGGAAATCCAATATGCACAACATTCTCACCATTGCCACATGGTGGAGTATTGTTGACAGCACCAATACCTACGCTGCACAGACTACTCAGAACCAATGTGATACATGGATTTCAGGCAACTCTCAAGCCCAGGCCATTATTGGTCTCTATGTTCCACAGCACATGCTATCCCAACAGATGTTTGCCTATGATGTGAATAACACCTCACTCACCCACACTTTCTGTTCTAGGCTGGAAGCTTTGTATGCACTGACTGGAGTCACTGGAATGTTTGCTGCCTTTCAGAAACTCACTAGACATCGCATTGGAGAACATTTGCAACAAGGTTATTCCATGTATATGGACCTTATTGCAAAATGCTCTGCTGCAGGTCTCAGCATTCCTACTGACCTCCAGTCTATGTTGCTCATCAATGCACTTCCACCCTATTACAATTCCACTGTTTCAACTCTCATATCTACCATGGCTGCTGCAGACTTCATGTCCAACATGATCATTGCCAAGCTGTTAGCAGAGCAGAATCTCCGTTCTTCAACACATGGCAGATCTAGTCAGAATCAGCCGAAGAAGCCTTGGCATCATCAGACCACACAGGTCAATCAAACTCAGGCTACTGCCATTGCACACACACCTGGCAGATCCATTGTCTGCAAACATTGCAAGAAGACTGGACACACCAAGGATCGCTATTGGGCTCTCCATGGAAAACCTGGGAGCACCAAAGGCAAAGGTAGGGCTAACACCACTGTAGCTACTTCACAGCAGAAGAAGTGCAAGGGCAAGAGAAAAGCCTGTGCACACTTCGTAGAGTTTGATGAGGAAGATGAGATGAATGCTGCCATCATGGAAATAGATGACAAAGAGGATGGTTGCCAAACTCCGAAGATCAGTAACCATGCTCTAACTCTGGAGCTGATCACAGAAGAACCAGAAGATGCAGAAGAGGTTTTGTCAACAGGTGTTAGCATCAGCAATCACCACATTGTCAATCACTGCAAGATCATTCTGGACCCATCTACCACTTCTTGAGGACCGCCTTTCAAACAGAATGTACAGATTGAGGAGATTACTCCTACCCTCAAAGAACAGATTGGGGTCACTGTGGATGAATACACAATAGCAGATCAAATGTCCATTGACATTGCTGAAGAACATTTCAGGAATGTGATCAAGGAATCAGTGTATGATGAAGATGGGTATCTCTGATATGAAGAAGAAGGAGAAGCAGAATCTTCAACTGCACCCTTTCATTGATGCACCTTCTACTTCCCTCTTGGAGAAGAGTGCACTGCCTAAAAAGAGGAAAGGATGGAATAGGTCACAGCAAGGACGTGTTACCTGCCACACTGGCTGAAACTCAAATGGCCAGTGGACATGTGGCCTTGACTCATGTGACATCAATGTTTGGGATGGATCTGAATATTTCCCTGGTTACATAGATGAGGAATATGAATGTGGTCTTGACTGGTACTCTGGTGTGACTAGTAAGACTGGTCTGGAGTTTACTCCTGGGCTGATTCCCAGGAAGGCCAGCAGTCTGAATGTACATTCTCAGATTTACCTTTCTATGACTCACTTCTGTCCCACTACTAGCCTTAAAAGTGAACAGATTGGTACTGCTAAAGTCCATCAGCTCACTTCAGAATTCAAATGAACTCACTGGATGCTGGATAGTGGTTCAACAGATCACATCAGTCCCATTTTAGCTGACTTCACATTACTTGCTACAATGGAAAGATGGGCTAAAACTGCAAACTGTTATGACCAAGCCCCTAAGGGATTGGATGGGATGTATGGAGCTGTTGCTCCACCCAGTGGCAAGGAGCATAGTACTCCTAGTGGTCGGAGATCCTGGAAAGGAATACCAGGAGGAGGAACAAAGGTGAGCCTGATAGATGGACAGGCTGGAAGGTGGAAGGACCCAAGAGGGTTGTGAGGAGGATCGGGAGGCCAAAGTGGAAGGGCCAGAGGATGAGGGAACTGCAGGGGATACTGCAGGGGATGAGGACGAAGGTTACCATCAAGGTGGGATGGAGGATGCTTTGGGGAGATGAAGCATGACAATGACGATCAGCCACAGGCTGATAGAGAGAAGACTCAATGATTGTGTGGAACCTCCAGGGAGAAGTTTGAAGGGTAGAAAAGATCATGGTGGTCGGAGACCCGAAGGAAGGTAGTGGTCACAGTGCCAGACTGAGGATCGATGAAGATGCACACAGTGCAGAGTGAGAGAAAAGCTAGTATTGGTATATCAGCAGTAAAGACATGAGGGGTAAGGGGGAAACAGGACTAGGCATAGTATGGGAGTACTATGTCCTAAGTACTGGGTAGGAACTAGTGTAAGGAATACTACAAGGAAGGCATGAGTCTTATATAGTAAGGCAAGCATGGGAAAGTAGTATCCATAATGGGAAGGAAAGAATAAAAGAGATACTAAGGTATATCTCTATGGAGAGCCAAGAGGAGAGATGGAGAGATCTATACTAGAAATACAACAGACAACCATGGGTCCAAGGGTGAGAGATCTATAGTAAGAATACAATGGAGAGCTGTGGGTCCAGGGTAGACAGGAAGAAAGGAATAGGCCATATTAGGATATCCAGTGGTAAAGGGAAGGGAACACCAGAATTCTGTAAAGGGAACTCATGTAGGACACAAGGAGAAAGGCAATCTAAGATGATGAACTGTGAGGTGAGTCATCAGAGACAGTAGTCCATGAACTGCACTTGGTGGCATGGGAATGGCTATGAAAAGGATAACAGTCACATGAGTAAAAGAATCACATGATAAATGAAATGTAGTCCATGGGGTTTGTAACAGGTTATAATTTTTGCAATTAGCCTAACACTACAAATCGGCCTAGTGCCACTACCAAAGCCCTGCATTACAGGCAACCAATGGACTTAGTTGTGAGCGAGTCTCACTAGTTATCTTATCTTATCTCGGCCTCTCTATTTTATTTCTCCTTCTTCTCTTTACAGTTATATTCGATCTCCAGATCCAATCTCTGGTTTATCCCAGGATCTGCCCAGGATCTCGGACCCTGTGTCTGCACAGCCTTTTCTTTAATTTCTGTGCTGTGTATGGCTATGTTGCCTCACCTATTTAATCACCGCACACACAGCCTTGAGGCTATGCGCTTCTCTTCCATTTGATGGATAGCCCAGTGCTGCGCATTCATCTCCGTCTCACAGCCTTGATGGCTATGTCTCATCTACCCGTATTTATCTACTGATCTCAGACCTATGGTACACATGTACAAACAGTAGTCAGTAGTATATAAGGGCGAAGTCCCCAGCCAGTGATCCTCAGTTTAGATCACTTGGAGTTTTCCCTCATCGGACCTCTCTCTAAGTGATACGAATATCCTCATCTCTCCCTGATTGAAGTGGCAACCTGGTGCATTGTACATACAAAGCCTTTGAGGTTGTTTCAGGGTTTGGACACCAAAGTGTAGGAACAGCTACAAGGTCTGCAGTGTAGCAAGCATAGGAATGCAAGCTAGACTGTGAGACAAAAGGAGTAAAAAGGGAAACAAATCATAACACAAATGAGACACTTCTGGAATTGAAAGGACCTGGCAACGTAACAATTCAACAACACGATCTGAAACCATTATCTCTGAGTGGAGTCTGGTATGCACCATGTTACGACCAAACCCCTGAGGAATTGGGCGGAAGGTATGGAGCTGTTGCTCCACCCAGTGGCAAGGAGCACAGTACTTCTAGAGGTTGGAGATCCTGGAAAGGACTACCAGGAGGAGGAATGATGTGAGCCTGATGGACAGACAGGCTGGAAGGCATAGGAACCTGAAAGGATTCAAGAGAGGGTCGGAAGGCCAAGAGGGAAGGCCTGAGGACAAGGGAATTGCAGGAGGGATACTGCAAGGGATGAGGATGAAGGCCAACGTCAAGTTGGAATGAGGGGGACATCGAGGAATCGATGTGTGATAAGGATGATCAGTCTCAGACTGATGAACGGAGGACTTAATGATGGTAAGGGACTTTTAGGAAGGAGTCCAGGAATCAAGGAAAGACCGTGAGGGGAGACCTGAAGGATGGTGATGGTCGCAGTGCCAGACTGAGGGTCGATGAGATGCACACAGTGCAGTGATAAGGGAAAAGCTAGTATTGGGATGTTGGAGGTAAAGACATGAGGAATAGGTGGAGATGGGACTAGACAAGTATGGGAGTACTATGTTCTAAGTACCGGGTAGGAACTAGCGTAAGGAATACTACAAGGAAGGTGCGAGTCTTATATAGTAAGGCGAGCATGGGAAAGTAGTATCCATAATAGGAAGGAAAGAATAAAGGAGATACTAAGGTATATCCCGACAGAGAGCCAAGAGGAGAGATGGAGAGATATATGCTAAGAATACAATGGACAACCGTGGGTCCGAGGATGAGAGACCTATAGTAGGAATACAACAGAGAGCTGTGGGTCCAGGGTAGACAGGAAATGAAGGAATAGGCCATATTAGGATATCCGGTGGTAAAGGGGAAGGGAACACCAGGATTCCATAAAGGGGACCCATGTAGGATATGAGGAGAAAGGCAATCTAAGATGACGAACTGTGAGGTGAGTCATCAGAGACAGTAGTCCATGATCTGTGCTTGGTGGCATGGGAATGGCTACAGAAAGGATAATAGTCATGTGAGTAAAAGAATCACATGATGGGCGAAATGTAGTCCATGGGGTTTGGACACCGAAGTGCAGGAACAGCTACAATGTCTGCAGTATAGTGGGCATGGGAGTGCGAGCTAGACTGTAAGACGAAGGAGAAGTCAAAGGAGTCTACAGGGTAGCGAGCATTAGGAATGCGAGCTAGACTGTGAGACAGAGGAAGTAAAAAGGAAACAAATGGTAACACACCACAAGCCTCTACTAGGTTGCTATCCATGTCAAAACTCTCCCAACTCAGATACATGGTTAAATCAGATCTGAAAGGTACAAAAATATGGAAATCCAACAGAAATCTTGCCTTAGTCACTCAGGCTATGGACAAGAAGAGCCCTTTGCACTGGCTTCAAATTCTTTTGATCCAAAGGCCTAGAATCAATTCATTGGTAGAAGATTCATCCATCCTATGGCATTATTGCTTTGAACACACATCAAAATTGGCACTTCAACACCTGACTGAGCATTGCTCAGGTGTCCCTGAATTGTGTTTTCCTGAAACCATGCCTTCAGACCCCTATGACACCCACAGGGAGGATTACAGCATGACTGCTTGGGAATCACCTGAAGTTCAATCCATCCCTCCTGACCCCTGTGACACCCACTGGGAGGATTACAGTAGGACTGCTCTCGATCTGCCTGGTAATATAATGAATGGAAAATTTTACTGCTCATTGAGTATAGAGAAAGCAAACACAAGGAATCTGACTATGGAACCATGTAAAGGCCATCTTGTCAGAAAGATGACTGGAAGAAGGTTCCCTGAGAATGAATCTTGCACTAACAGGACATTGGGCTTGGTTCACTCTGATCTCTGCCAGATGCCTCTCAAATCTAGGCTCAGATCAGAGTGGATAATAACATTCATTGATGATTACTGTTACAAACTTGTTTTCTTAAACCTAACTATACAACTTGTAGACTCATAGTGTACACTTTTCTTTCCCTTTATTTTGTCACAACCAGGTCACGTGACTTCCCCTATCTTTCATTTCTCATGATCATGTGACCAGACCTAGACTCCTATGATGTCAGATCATGTGACTGGTCTAGATCATGACATCATAGATAAGAGTCTATTCTGCTATTGGCTGTACCTTTCTTTATCTATTGTACCATGTCCCATGATATATTAGTCATATATTAGTAATAGGCTTGGCACTTGTATATATACCTGGGTGTAGCAATGACTGTCCCCCAGTCTAGCTCACTTGGGCATTATCTAGGACTACATCTTAGGCTCAGTGTGGGATATCTAGTATCATCTTCTTACCCCTGCCCATGGTAACCATTCCACATGTTTCCTCTCTCTTCTCTAAATGTTGCACAACATCATAGTGTGTCCTGCTTGAGAGTTCCACCTCGGACACTTGAACCTTTTTCTTAGTTCTATTTCACTTGAGCTAGACTTCTTAAGAGGTTGAACTCACACCTGCGACTCCAGGGTTAAGGAGAATAAGTACATGCACTGCTTGAAGGGCATCGGGCATATACCCAGAAATCAGTAGTCATATGGTCGTCCACCATCTAAATACAAATAACATTGCTCTCCCCATAGTGTATTAGGGGCCCCTCAATTGCATAGCTGCAAGTGTGTCATCTGATTGGTGAGATGGTGCTAAAAAGCTGTCAAAAACCTGGTTCCTGTTACGATAGCTCGTGGAACGCCCTGGTAATATTCTTTTCTTCCCTATCCTTGTACTAAAGCCGCATCCCCTTCGATGCTCGGACTATTATTCTCCTCGCCCCTATCTCTGGACTACCCGATAGCGGCTCATTCTCCCCATCCTGAGCGCCTCCGCTGACCCACCCGGGCATGAGGCCTACTACTTACTATAACCTACCGGCCCTCCCCCTCCCGTCTACACGGAGTTCCGCTTCTTCACATGTGTACCTTTCCTTTGTTCTGCTTAGACCTGATCGGGCTACATCCGGGTTGTTACAATTTCTCTTTTCCTCTTCTCTTGTACTATTAGTTCCCTCTACTCATGCTGCCATCCTCCCATTCCCCTCTTAGTCCTATCACTTGCCGGCAGAACGCTTAGTCCTTACCCATCTTTCTTCCTCTTTACTTACATCCTCTTGCCTCCATCGCTTCTGACTTCAGGTTACATAATACCTACCCTAAAGGGTAACTCTTTCCCAGACTCCAGTACTATATAAACCCGTAGCCACTATAGCTTTTTCCTCACGCTAGTTCTCTCTTGTACC
>JBBPJV010001202.1:0-10622 GCA_038088915.1 Sutorius aff. eximius
CCTTTGCATTCCGGATGAAGATGAAGATCAGCTGTCCGAGGACTCGTCGTCCGATATCATCCCCGTTCCGGCAGTACCCGATGACGATTTCTCCAAGAGCCCATCGACCGACTCTGAGCTTGACTTCGCCTGTTCGGCTTACGATTGGCTCCCGATGTCGCCCCCAAGATTATCGGTTACTGCTCGACGGTATGATATAGCCGGCATGGAAAGCCTTTCTCAGAATTTCGCGAATACGGCCCCAGAAGAGGGGTATGAATTGGTACCTACGTTCTCTCCTTGGGGTGGTTTACATGGTATCTCGAAATTCGTAGAGATGGACACCGCTATGTCCTCCGGGTTCATGGGGCAAGTGGAGCCCATGGACAACAAGCCGATGATTTCGAATGGCAACGCCGGTGAGCAAGAGAGCCGCTACGGCAAGTTACGATCCGATCCGAACCCCCAGAACTTTGGGGGTGCGATTCCGGAATGCGGCTACGATCTGGTGCCCACGATCTCTACCCGAAATGGCTTGCTCAATGTTTCGACGTTCGTAGAGATGAACAGAGCCCATTCCCGCAAACTCCTGAAAAAACTCGAGCACGCGGGCTGCGACCAAACTTCGGACGGCGATATCGGCGCTTACGATACCCTCGAAGGCTTGCGAGCCTCTGGGAGCTTCCAGAGGTTTTGGGACATCATTCCAGAAGAGGGTTACAGCCTGGCATCTAGGATTTCCCGCGGAACTGGATCGCTCAATGGTCCGAAGTTCGTAGAGGCAGATCCAGTCATGTCCCCCAGACTCTCCGGAGGTGTCAAGCCTGCGAACGACAAGGCAACTGCTTCGAGCATCACTATTCGAGATAGCTGCGACAACTTTCGAGTGTGCCATCCGGATGTGGGTGTGGCGCCTTACGAGGGTCCTCACCCGATGCGGCGAATTCTTGCTGAGCTTCGTGATCCCACATTGGAACTACGGGCTCGACCCTTTTCCGAGGACAGCGCTTCCGAAGGATACGATAATGATGACGAGGATGCAAGTGATCCACCCCTCTCCCCTACGTGGCGTCTCGGTACTCTCGGGCGAAACTCATTGGAATCGACTCCTTCTACCCCTGGAGCCGATAGTGATGTATCCGACGAGGGACCGATCTATCCCTTGACGCCACCAGCGAAGTTCGCATCCTCTCTTGTGCGCGTTCTCGATGTTCACAAAGATCCCATGGATACGCGAGCTGCGCCCTGGTCCGAAGCGGTTCAAATCACGTCGCCCACCCCGGAGTGGACTTCTTTTAGGCATGGAACAGTTACCGTTCCACCTGATAAGGGATCGATCTATCCCTTTACTCCGCCTTCGAAGCCTGCTTCATCCATGATGCAGTACCCTGGTGTCCAGGGGGGGCACAGGGCGCCATCAGCCCTGCCCGGGTTCAAGATTCGGATCATTTCGCCTACCTCAGAATCGATTTCTACTAGGCATGGAACAGTTACCGGTTCCTCTGAGAATGGATGGATCCATCCATTTACTCCGCCTTCGAAGTCCGCTTCATTCATGGTGCGCAATCCTGGAGTTCACGGGGGGCCTATGGTTCCACGAGCCCTACCGTGGTTTGGAGATGTCCAGATAACACCGCCGACGTCCATCCATTTGCCTCCTTCGGTACCGACCAAGGCCTATGTTCGCGCTCACAGGGATACCCGTTCGTGGTTGTATGGGCCACGGTTACCCCTAGCGACCTTACCCCCCCTTTGAAGTCCCATCATCATCATCGTGACTCATCGCGTCCACATTCCAACTACTGTCACTCCTTTGCACTTCGCCATCATCTTTGGCATTCCTGGTGCGTCCCAACTTCCATCGAGTGGTCTCGTCTGGTTTATCATCGCGGTTTCTAAGCCAATTCCAACTATCGTCACTCATTTCATAAGTTCCGTATGTATCACCTTATATTTGTTTGAAAAGACCACTCTAACGGGATATCACTCGCAGTTTCGTTGATCGATCTCAGTTTCTTTGGTATTGTGCGTTCTGAAATCATCTCTGCTGATTCCTCATGGGATTCTGTCCCTATCTTCCGAGTACTCACCCATTTCGTCTAGTCTCCTGCCAACTATTATCACTCGTTTGGTTTCGGTTTCGGCTTGTTCGTAGTCTGCATCAGGTGCGCAACGCTTTCATCATCCTCTGGCACATTCGCTCACTTCATCTAGTCTCGTGTCAACCGTCGTCACTTCTTTGGATTCGGTATGCCCTGCTTGCCCTTCAGCTTCCCTTCTGACACTGTTCTCACAGTGGTCTCGGTATTGTCTTGGTCCAAAATTCACGACAACGCTATCGGATGACACGCGTAGACAGGACAGCATTCCTTCGACGACCCTTGCGCACGCGTTCAAAAGACGACGTTACAAACTAGCTCGCCCTGATCCGAACTTGGCACTGCTCAGCCCCTCACTCCCCCATCTCTTCCCCTCCCCGGACCCATTGTGTGGTTTAACGCCCATTTCGATGTGGCGGAAACTCCACTGTGCGTCCGTCGACCCCATCCCTCTTCCTGAGGTGCTTCAGCAGCGCCGTTCGTCTTCCAAGTTCGGATCTCGGTTCCAAGCATGTCGGCTTTGCCCCCAGTTACCTACGTTCAGCCTTTGGACGCCAACTTCGATAGTCGGCTGACCACCCTTTTCAGTCAAAGAAAGGGAATCCCCGGCAACGTCCAGCTCCTGCTCGGCAGTCCTTGCGCCGTCGTACGTGCCGGTCGGACTTTCGGAGGAACGAGCATTTGGCGCGGCGAGTTGGCATGTGACAAGAGCTCAGCTTTGCAATGGTATGGTCTGGTTACGTGTGTGGTATCTGTCGTCCGCATGTCTCCCCGTAGTCGTACCAAAACCCAGAGAAAATGAGAAATGTTATAAAATCCGACGGGCTGAGAGTACGAACTTCTCAGCGGGCCAACACGGTGCGAGGCGTTTACTGTACCCAGAGAGTGGCAGCCCAGGTGTCACTCTGGACTTCCAGGACCCACCTGGGGGCAACAAGGGGTGAATACATGCCCACGCTCGTTTGCAACTGTTATAAGTACATTTTTCATTGACTACGATCGGTAGTGCAAGAGCGGGCCCCAAATCCACGGATTGGCAGGTGTTCAAGAATGTGTGCCTTGGGTGGACGGCCCCGCTACGACGCCGTTTCTTCTTGCGTTGTAGTACCAACTGTGGACCTAGCCCGATAACGGAAGCTTTCGAGTGAATACACATCCTCAGAGTCGGACAGCGCAATCTGCTTATCACACTGTCTAAGATTGAAAAAAATCCGGGAAGCGAGGACGCTGTGCATCGCCACCTGGGCACTATTATAGAACAGGAAGGGTCAGAAGTCGCGAGTGTCCCATATAGAAAGAACACAAACGTGTGCAACGCGGGGATATATGTGACCTGTCGAGGGAGGCATGCTCAGTGCTGGGCAAGAAAGCGAGACCCTATATGCACTCACTGGTGCAGCAACTCCCACGGTCAGGTTGGCAGCAGACAACGCTAATCCGTGTGTTACCAACTGGGACCTCTCGTAGAAAAAGGACGGGGAAATTCTTTACCTATGACCCACCACATATACAGGACCCCGTCCCAATACAGTCTATTCAACAGACCACTGCGGACGTTACGGTACGTGCGGAACTTCCGCCAGGAATTCATGCCTTGGAGGACTAGAGATAAAATGAGATCCCTTGTGACATTCTCGCGAGAACGGCTTACTGAGCTCGTACATCATCAGCAAAGCATACTGAGATGTGGCGCTTCTCGATGATCCATGAGCGCACGCGGATGGATAAAAACCTGTTTCAGTGGCATCGACAGCTTGACAAATGTGTGAACCAACTTACGATAGGACGAAGCAGCATCCCCAGGCAAAGCAATGTCGATTACCATCGATAACACCTCCGCCGTCGCAATGAACACCTGAAAACGTACAAAAGAAACTGACAAGTTCTACCGGCTCACAAACATGTCAAAATAAGACTTACTCCTGCCAGCAACAATAAAAATACCAGCACCCTCTTATTGCGACCCCACAAAGCATATGTGCGCAGCATCAGGATTCCTTCTGCAAAAATGACACTGGTCGTGTATGTAGCTGAAAGAGACCATTGGTGAGTGAATAAAATGCGACGGAACATGATAAGACCATCTAAGGCGACGATAAACTTTCCACACTGAAAACGAGTTCAGAACGTTCTGCCAACAAGTTTATCAAAGCCCTTACAGTTCTGTTGACCAGGGTATCTGAGTGATAACGTCTTCAGGGGCGCGCGCGAGAGATATGAGCGAAACGGACCGTAACAAGTCATAGGGGAGGAAATGAACGGGAGATATCTCGCCACTGTGAACACGATACGTGACATCTGCCACTTCGAACCCCATACATATTCTACCTGGTTCCCTTCTTGAGAATTGCCGAACGCACGAATAGAAAAGAAGAACCTCGGTAGGAAAAGTTAAACAATAGTCAAACACCTAGTGAGGTAGGTGGATCGAGGGAGCAATCTAACAAGGCCACACGTACGAAAGCAGCCAGCGCAGCAACTAAGAAAGATCTGTGAGTGGGACGGTTGTCGGCATGAATTAGACGTACCATTGAGAAACTGTGATGAGCAGACACGCCTGTGTTAGTACTTTGGACTTGTGCGTAGAAGTGTGCACACCTTGCTAAATTGGAGGCGAAAAAGGTCAGTAAGGGTACCATCCAATGAGTATTTGGAGGCCATCGTTCATGCGTTAAGGGTATCCAGAAAAAATATGGGTGTTGATGAGAACTACGAACAACTCAGACAGTCGCCATGATGAAGCCCTATAGAGAGCAAGCACTGGAATGGAAACAGCGTGGGCGGAGGACAATTCATTTTGGTTCGCAGTTGGGTTTCGACCACGCGGGGTTTCGTGACTATCCCCATTTGTGGCTCATGCACCCTTGTGGCGGATTACGTACAGCTTCGCGAAACGCGCCCAGAAGTTCACAAGAGATGCGACCCTCACTGGGCTGGGACGTGGGCCCCGGGGGTGGCTAGCAATGGCACTGGTGCCACTCTATGTGCACTGCACTCCAACATCCAGTTGGGGCTTTCCATGATTGACACGTTGCATGGCTGGACTGTGGGTCCAAAGTTCCTTACCAATATCAAGAACTCATGAGAGTCCAGGAGCAGGCACATGAAAAGTGGCTCTGAAACAATTGATCTGACAACATGACGCCGTTGGAATGCTGTAGACCCTTGGCGCCATCTGATTCTATTTCCTTGTAGTGAGGACTTTGTGATGCTGCGGATTTCCTCATCGAACCGAAGGGGTAAGAGGTGCACAGGCTACTGATACTTTATGAGATTGTAGTGAGGTGCAGCAGGAGGTTCCACCAATCGACTTCACTGTGCCCGGTCCCACTAGATACTCTGGCTGTCGGAAAGTCTCGCATTCGACGAGGTTGTCAGTTTGACATGCCCGAACCGCTCAGCGGCAGATTTATTTGCGTCAGGATACAGCTGCGAGCAGCTGATGATGAGCCCATCGGGATTATAAATGGAGATCCATGCCCTTGTACAATCCAGCTCGGCGGCTCTGTTCAACATGACGTTGGTTACCATCAGGTCGTAACTGCTACACATTTTTTGATTATGGCAACTGGTACTACAAATGCAGCTCGAACTTCCGAATCTATCTGGATGAACAACCCTACTACGGTGTCGCTGCATCCTGCATGGTAGCATCAGCTGTTGGGGTCGTTCCACAGCGAAAAGTTTCAAGTGAATACACATCCTCGGATGACGCGATCTGCTTTTCACACTGTTTAAGATTGAAAAAAATGCGGGAAGCAAGGACGCCGTGCATTGCAACCTGAGCGCTGTTATGGAGGAAAAGGGTGAGCAATTGCGGTAGTGTAGAGTACGCAAAAGAATACAAACGTATGCAAGGCAGGAATATAAGTAATCTATTGGAAGGAATATGCTTAATTCTGGGACAGTAGTGAGCGTGACATTGGCACAAACTTACAGGTGCGGCTACTTCCACCATCAAGTTCATTGCAGATAGTGCTAGTCAATGTATTCCCAATTAGAGAAATCTCTTCATTAACAGCGGGATTCATCACCAATAATACACCACATATATATGATCCCGTCCCAATACAGTGTATTCAGTAGTCTGCTATGTATGTGGCGGTAAGTTCGGAACTTCCTCCAGGAATTCATGCTTTGCAGGACTAGCAGGGCAATAAGATCTGATTTAACAAATGAACTACAACGAGGGCTTACTGATTTCGTACACCATCAGAAACGCATATTGGGATGTACCGCTTCTTGACGATCGATGAGTACATGCAGATGGATAGAACTCTGTTCCGATGTCCTTCAGTGACCCAACCTCTGTGTTGGCCGAACTCACGATAGAATGAAGTGGCGTCACTAGGTAAAGAGATATTGACTAGCATTGAGATAACCACAGCGACCACGATGAATACCTGGGAATGCATAGACACGATTTACCACGATCTGCTGTCGCCCGTATGTTGCTGAACAAGACTCACCCCCATCAACAACAACAGAAAGATAAGCACTTTTTTGCTGCGACCCCACATAGCATATGTGCGCAGGATCAGGATTCCCTCTACGAAGATCATACTAGCCGTATACATAGCTGGAAAGATTTTCAATGAGTGAATAAAATGTGTTGGAGGACGACTCAACTATCTGAGGCGATAATGAACCCTCCACACTGAAATTGAGGTTCGAGTTAGGGATGATTTTTCAGCAGGTCAAATAAATCACTTACCCCTCTATCGACCAGAGCGTCTGAGTGGCAACAATGTCTTTAGCCACCAGGTAAAGAGATGTCAGTGAAACTGACCATAACAAGTCATTGGGGAAGAAACAAATGGGAGGTATCTTGCCATCATGAACACGATACGTGTGATCTTCCATTTCGTACCCCATACATATTCTACCTGATTCTTCTTGAGAATAATTCAATACATAAATGGAAATGGCGAACTTCGGTGGGGAATGTTACGCAATAATCAAATATCTGAGGGTTGAATATTAGGTCGTGCAAGCGCTTTGACAGGATGCACATACAAATGCAGCCAGTGCGGCAACTGCAGAGAGGTTTTTCAGTGCCATAGGTTATCAGGGCCGAATAGGACCTACCATTGAGGAGCTGTGATGAGCAGACACTCCCAAGTCAGTGCTCTCGGATTTACCCTGTGCAGAAGTGCACCTACTTTGCTGAATTGGAGGCGGAAAAGATCTGTCAGGACATCATCCAGTGTATTGTTGGGGACCATCACTTAGGCGGTTGGAGTATCGGAAAGCTAAGATTGGTGGTCACTCCGGGGAGTACCATGATCTGAGAAGCCTTATAACCGATGGGGACGCACAATGATGAGTATTTTATCTCGGATTGTAATCAAGGGTGGCATTCTATCCCCATTCGCGGTGGTGTGACGGCCTTTAGTCATGTAAACCCGCAACGATTGAGTTTAAAAGAAGTTTGTGGCAGACCATATTGGGTTGACTCTCCGTGCGTGCCACACCTTCAGTACGCCAACATTGCCACCCCCTTTACCCTCGGGCCGTAGAAATAATGAGGGAGCTATGCCTCTCTCTGGCCTCTTCTCCTCATTACGGGTTGTCACTGATGTCTTAACTGTACCACGGGATTGCATCACTTACCTAGGTTGACCTCGAAGCACCCTGTTTCGGGCCGCCCACAATTGTACCGGGTCGACGTCGCCAAGGCCCAATCCGCCGGGGGGAGGTTCTGTATGTCTCTGTTGAGCAAGACAGCCGACTCTTCGGCTGTAGTCTGATGAGAAGTTAAAACATCAGCAGCTGATGGTTCGAGTCTCGGCCTAGTCCGATTTTTGCCCGATGGTTGACGTGCTATCGCTAGCAATGGTAGCTTGCGAGGTTGCGGTCAATTATGAATGGCCAACAAATGGTGGCGGAAGGACGTCTGAAGTAACTCAAACTTATCTGCAATGCGGAGGAATAACATTATCGCTTGACGATTTTCCGAGGCGCATTCGAGAATGCTGATTAGTGGAAACTTGGTGACTATTAACCGAACTTGGCTTATGCAAGACAATATGAGACAAAATAATGGGCCTTTGACCAGCTCAAGCATGTCCCAACTTTTTGATGAAGCTGCTGGTAGTGCGACCTAACAATATCATCGCTCCACCAATCCTCCTGGACGGCTCCGTCACTACACTTGAATGATGCAAGTCCCTTTAAATCATATGAATCGCTGACGAAATGGCGAAGAAAGAAGAGAACACTGACTCGTGATAAATCAGGCAGCTAGAGTGGCATGCTGTGTACTATTATTGTTGATACTATCGGATGAGTTTTCTTCCCGATGGTATCGGTGCGCCGTCGTGCTAATGCTGCGGAGTTCCTCTTCAAATGAAGTAGCAATGGCCCTGTGTACTGGCTATTTCCGTGGCTTTCTGGCAGGGCGTCCGAGGCGAAGCAGGTCACCGGGTCACACCTACTAATCAATGTTCTTCAACTCCGCCGCATGTCCGAGTACTACGGAATCAAGATTCCCCATTTGACATCTCCAGACTTATGATCGGCGGGGAATGGATGTACCTGAGGACAACTTGCCAGGTTGACCATCTCGGGAGTCAAGTCGCAGCGGGAATTCTCTAGTACGAGTCGTCATCCACATGGAAACCATGTAGTATCTGCCACCTGGAGTCCCTCAGCTTGTCGCGGCGAAAAGGTTATCATAATAAGCTTGAGCAGCAAGTGGCTGCAACAGACTCCTGACCCGTTAATCCGCGTTTCGATTCCTTCGTGAAAGGGGCCCACATTGTCGTTTTTCGCCCTGTCAGCCCAATCTAATTCGAAACTAACATGAAAGGTCCATACAAACGGTCCTGCGTGCCCTGTGCTCCGGTTCAGTTGTCGTTGAACGATCATGTCTCCCATCCCGTCTGTCGCTACTGCTTTTGGGCTCTCATCTGCCACTCCCTCTGGGATCGACACGGGCTCCGATGGACAGTCTTCCTTGGTCACGACGCAGCATCTCCTCGGGACAGGTGGTCTTTTGTTCGCCGTGGTACCCATAGTCTCGGTCGTTGGCTACTTCTACTGTGGACGAGTGTCGACCACGAGTCTTACCCTGATGAACAACGCCCCAGTGGACTGTCCTTGCCGGTTTTTTTGTCGTCTACTCGCCGCCACGCTACGTGGGAAACCTCTGAGCCAGCTGTAACCGATCGGCCTGTCGATCTCGAGGTCGGTCCCGAGGTGGGTTGGAAACCTGTCAACATCCTTCGTCCAAGCTGACGCCTCCTGACTCCTAGCAGCGCGTCAGTATGGTGTATGCGAGGCTCTTCCATCCGACATTCTGTATGTAGACTTTGATTTGCATCAGAGACGTTCTCTAAAAAGCACTGTCCAGCTCGTCGAATGTCATCTTGCGACATCTTCCGCTCCAGAAATTCATGCTCCGCATGAAACGAGCGAGATTCCAGTATCTGACCCGGAGCCACCTGGCATGAACTCGTTTTCAAGTGTGGACGACGACAGCGACGGTCTCGGGCATGTACACAAGAAACCGGACTGGGATGGGGGGGAGAGTCGAACAGGTTCCGCCCCATGACACGAGCTTGGAGACCAGCGTCAATTTCATCAGCAAGATCATCGGTACGACGGTTCGTCCGGGCAGATGCCTTTGCGTTCCGGATGAAGATGAAGATCAGTCGTCTGGTGGCTTGCCGTATGACATGGACAACGGTTTATCTGAGAGCTCATTGACAGACTCTGAGATTGACTTCGCCTGCTCGGCTTACGGTGGGATCCGTTACTGCTCGACGATATGATACGGCTGACATGGAGAGCCTTTCTCAGAATTTCGCAAACACCACACCAGGGGATGGATATGACTTGGTACCCACGCTCTCTCCCTGAGGTGGTTTAGATGGCACCTCGAGATTCGTGGAGATGGATGCAGCCCAGCCCTACAGAGTCATGGAGCAACTCGTGCCCCTGGACAACAATCTGACGATTTCAAGCAGCGATGTTTGTGCTCGAGATAGCTGTAACGGCTTGCGAACTGGCTGGAGCCGCCAGAGTTTCGAGGGCACAATTTCGGAAGGCGTTTACGACCTGTCGCCCACGATCTTTAGCCGGACTGGCTTGGTCGATATCTCGACGTTCGTAGACATGGACACTACAAGGTCCCGCAGGCTCCTTGAGCGATTTGGGTCCGTGGATCGCAATCCGAGGTTTTAAATGGCGATGTCGGTGCTCACAATGGCCACAATGGATTGAAAACCAGTTGGGGCTCACAAAGGTTTGAGGACGCAATCCTGGAACAAGGTGACGACGACGTGGTATCTACGATCTCCTCACGGAATTGTGTCGCTCAATGTCTCGAAGTTCTCAGAGTGACGTCCTCCAGACCCCACACTGGGCTCGAGCCCATGGACTACAAACTGGCTACTCTGAATTGCGACATCGTTGTTCATGATAGCCGCGATGATTTGGGAGTGAGCGATGCAGATATGGGTGTGCCACCCCACGAGGGTATGTACCTTGTGGAGTGGATCCTTGTGGAACTCTTGATCCCTCCTTAGGAGTATGGGCTCG
>JBBPJV010001203.1:0-10622 GCA_038088915.1 Sutorius aff. eximius
AAACATGAAAAACCATCCAAGGAAGGGGTGCTAGAATCAACAGAGGGGACCTCTCCAGTCCTCCCTCTAGCTCATCCCTACGAGGAACCTCCGTTCATAGTCGTCCAAGGTTCAGGCTCCATATACACTTCACCCTCACCAATTCCTCCTATTCACTACAGTATTATCTCCACTACCTATCCCCTTCCTATGTGAGCTGGTCCCCAGCAAGAAACTCCGTCGGGAAAGAACAAGTTCATTTTTGTGATGACAAAAATGAAAAAAAATCGACTGAAAATGGAAAGGAAGGCCCCCAGGTGTGTGAAACCTGTACAAAAGGCCATGAAACCAAAGTCTGAGGCATACCCCACCTCCAAAGGTCCAAAAACAAATCCAAAACAAATATCTACCGGCTTCTTCCAAGGTCTCCCCTGTCAGCATCAGCAAATACTATCTATCCTAAATAATAATCAACCACCGTCTTCTGAGATCTAATCTCATTGGGATCAGTTGTACGAAACAACAAAACTAAATATGCAGCGACTGCCAAAGTGGTCAAGGCACTAAGCCTTCTCCTACGACCAATAACTAATACTACTAATAGGTATGTCAAAGTGTAAAGACTGCTATACTTGTGAAAGAAGGTGTCAAAGTGTAATGATTGTATGGAATACTATTGCTACAAATTGTCTATCAAAGTGTAACATCCACTAAACATCTGTCAAAGTGTACTTAATGTTCATTGGGATCTACGACATATGCGTCTTCGTCAACCACTCTTTCAGGCAACTCCAACTCCAAAACTGCTAGGCTTTTCCACACTCTTTCGGTACTAAGCTTTGCAACAAAAACAGAGGGTGCTTGCATCCATGCGGCAGGCAGATATCTCCGATGTTAATGATTCCAGATATGGGAGCAACCCCTAGAACCCACTGAAGCTACCTGAGGCACAGACTTGGATGTGGAAGTAATAAGGTAGGTTCAACAACTCAACTACTAGCTAGGTAATCAAGAGGTCTCCCCCGTTGGGAATGGAATGCACTTTTTCATTTCTGTCTGAAGGCTAACAGACCAAGATTAAAGTTTAACCTTATTAAATCTTTGGAGACACTGGGGACAGTTTTACCTCATAACCCTAAATTGGAGGCTGCACTTTTTCTCATGGGAAGGCTAAACCATCTTCTTTTTCTCAGGGAAGGATAACCCCAAAACAAACCGTGCACTTTTTCCGTAGAAGGCTAACTACCCAAAAAGAAACCATTGCACTTTTTACTGCATGGGAAGGCTAACCCAAATCCACAACCATGAGGTGATCAACCCCAAAGGGATACAGTTTCAACTCCTAAACCCAATTGGAGAGCAGCACAGTTTAACGTCATGAGCGGTATGGATGCATAGGGCACAGTTTAACCTCTTAAGCCTAATCAGAGGCGATGGCCATGACTCAGCCGAAAGGGACACAGTTTTAGCTCGTATGCCCAAATGGAGCAAGATATCTAATCTAGCTCCAATGAAACTAAACTAGGAAGAATACAATCACCTTTCTGTCATCTATCTTTCAAGACAACTCTTAAGTTCATGTCGGAGAATAAATGTAGCTGGCGTAACTACAAGTCAAATGTGGGTAAGGGTAGGGGTAAATATCCAATACTCTAAAAGCCCTTGCACTTGTCAGCAAGGAACTACCTCCTGCAATCATTCAGGTACTTCGTAATGAA
Organism: Sutorius aff. eximius; assembly: GCA_038088915.1. Lineage (NCBI taxonomy): Eukaryota > Fungi > Basidiomycota > Agaricomycetes > Boletales > Boletaceae > Sutorius > Sutorius aff. eximius. The sequence goes on from JBBPJV010001203.1 coordinate 1,698, forward strand.
TATCATAAAGTGTCCAACTTCATGTAATGTCCTATAACTATAGTAGTTGTCCGTAAAACGTTCGTTACTTTTCGAATGCGGTATACAACCGGCTGACAACTACTAGGTATAAGATACCAACTGTCCGAAATAACCATGGACCAAAGATGTGTTATGCGAACGACTAATACTCAATGCTATGCTATCTCGTAATAAGAAAATGCTTTTCCCACTGTGTCGGTACTAAGCGAAGAATGTCCTATCAATCAACATGTGCCAGATGCCAGTTTAGGTCTTATACTTGAAACAATGTGCGATGGTAAATAATGAAACAGTAGGTGGCTGATCAGGCACACCCTCAGCAAACGCTGGCACTGAAAGTGACTATCGCCCAGCCTTCCAGGCAGGTAGGATTCCGTGGAGCCGGCAGTGAAGCATTCTATTCCTGATCCCCCTCCTGGGAATAAAAACCCAACAATGGCCGCATTGGCCCGTGACTTGGTCACGATGACCCTACTACTGTGAAGGCAGGACATGGCAATCCCCCTCCTAAAGTCCGTGTACCTAAGAGGGCTACACTAATAATGTAACAACGACAGGAACGTGCTGATACCTGCGTCCTGTGTTCTCTAAATAACCTCAGCCTGGCTAACCCAGTATGGTCATCACTAATGGGCACAACCCCATTGTGGCACTGTTATGATTTCTTTTTCCTCCTCTACCTTGTATTACTACGTTACAACCACTTCCTCCCAGTGTCACCACCTTTCCACTCCATCTCATTAGTCTCACTTGCCAGTGACACCATTACCAGTTACTTAGCTTTTCCTCTTATCTTTTCCTCGTCTTGATTACATAATCCTTACCCGATCGGGTAACTCTTTCCCAGGGCCTTTTACTATATAAACCCATAGCCACAGTAGTTTTTTCCTCATGCTAGTTCTCTCTTGTACTATGACCATCTGCAATCACAACTCCTATTCCACTTAGGCCTCACCTAGTGTGACCCTCTGAGACTAGCTCTCCTTGACCTCCACCTTCCTTCTACAAAGGGGGTAGTTCTTTGGGCATTGCATCCCATCTTTGTTAGGACTTCGTCCACACTTTGTCGGTGTCTTAATACCTCCTCAACCTTCGCCTTTGACAGTCTTTGGCCCACTGTTGAGTGGTCATTATCTTGCTTTGTGTGTCTTGTTGCTACACCTTGAGCAACTCTTCCTCACTTGTCCTTGTCAATGTCGTCCTCGTCGTCTCAACCCTAGATCCTAGTGGTTGTAGGTGTTCATCAAGAGCTATGCCTGGTCCTACCCAGAGCAGTCGTAACAATAGAACTAGCGTGTACTTGAATGGTTACCATTGCATAAGCCGCCACCATTTCATGTTGAATCTATAGGTCCTCTCCTTTGTGGAGATCCCCAGTACCCCCTCAACCCTCATCACCCGCTCTCTCACCTGAGAGCTCTCCTGTTACTTCACCATCGAGACCCTCCACTGCTGCCGATGAACGTCCTATGTCGGAGACAGAAGAAAGTCGCCTCGCCCCTGTAACTGAAGCTCTAGCTTGTTCCCTTTCCCTCTCTGAGTCCACTTCGGTCAACACCAAAAGGCCTAGCACCCCTCCTCTGTGGCAAGACCCTCCGGAACAACCCAAACCCTCTTCATCCCTTACACCTTATCCTCTCTCCCTTCCCTGACCACCACTATCACCCATCACTGCCAACCCCACCCGAGCCTCTAGCACTATGTCTAACAAACCTGTAGAACTCCGTATCTCTCCTCCTTCGGTGTTCGATGGAGATTACACCCAAGCAGAACCATGGCTTGATGAAGTCAGGGTATATCTTGCAATCAATGCAGAAATTTATAACTCACTGGCCAAGCAAATAGGCTTCGCCCTGTCATACATGAAGTCAGGCTCTGCACTAACATGGGCTCACACCTTTAGAACCAAGGCCCTTTCGGATGCAACCCTTGACCTCGGAACCTTCAACCAATTTGTAAAGGAGTTCTGAGCCTCGTTCAAACATCACAACACTGTGGCAAATGCCCTCTCATGGCTCGCCACAACCCACATAAAAGCTAAGGGTGGAGACTATATGTTACGATTTCTCTTTTCCCTTTTCACCTTGTACTACTAGCCGTTCTCTTATCACCTACCACCATTCCTCCCCATGATCTTCATCTCTTACACTTGCCGGTAGGCGATATCTGTTACGGTTTCTCTTTTCCTTACCTACTTGTGCTTCTCGCGCCCTTGTACTATTAGTTGCTACTCCTTCGCCTACCACCATTCCTCTCCATCATGTCCATCTTCTCACTTGCCGGTAGGCGGCAGTCACCGATACTTAGTTTTCTCTTTTCTTTCCATTATTACTTAATCCTACCCGAAGGGGTAACTCCTTCTCACGAACTAGCAGTATATAAACCCATAACCCACGTAGATACTTCCTCACGCTAGTTCTCTCTTGTACCTTCATCATCTCAATCGCAACTTGTTTTTCACTTAGGCTTTGCCTAGTGTGGATTGTTGACTAGTCGTCACCCTCTTCGACCTTCGTCTCCACCGCCCTTTTCTACAAAGGGGGTAGTACTTTGGGCATTGAGTCCCACTCTTCGTCGGTGTATCTACACCTCCTCATCGCCGTCCTTGTCAGTCTTCGACCCACTGTTAAGTGGTCATTACTCTCTTACGTGTCTTGTTGCTACACCTTGAGCAACTCTTCATCGTTACCCTTTGTCAAGTCGTCCTCAACCCTTCGCCCTAGTGGTTCGAGGTGATTATCAAGAGCTACGCCTGGTCCTACCCGGAACAGTCGTAACAATATCCACTGATACTTAGATTTCTCTTCTCGGTTACATAATCCTACCTGAAGGGGTAATGCTTTCCCATGAACTATTACTATATAAACCCGTAGCCACTGTCGATACTTCCTCACACTAGTTCTCTCTTGTACCATCAGCATCTACAATCACAACTCTTCTTCCACTTAGGCTTTGCCTAGTGCGAACTCTCGACTAGTTGTCACCTCTTCAACCTTCGTCCACCACCCTTTCTACAAAGGGGGTAGTACTTTGAGCATTGCGTCTCATCCTTCATCGGTGTCTCCACACCTCCTTCATCTTCGTCCTTGACAGTCTTCGGCCCACTGTTGAGTGGTTGTTACTTCATTCCACGTGTCTTGTTGCTACACCTTGAGCAACTCCTCTCATCTCACCCACACAACATCGTCTTCGTCATCTCAACCCTAAGCCCTAGTGGTTGTAGGTGTTCATCAAGAGCTATGCCTGGTCCTACCCGGAACAGTCGTAACAATAGAACTAGCATATACTTGAACGGTTACCATCGCGTAAGCCGTCACCATTCCTCCTCGCATCTACAGATCTTCTCCCTCATGGAGATCTCCAGTACCCCCTCGACCCTCTTCGCCTGCTATCTTGCCTGAGAGCTCTCCTATCACATCTCCATCCAGACCCTCCACAGCTGCCAATGAACGACCCACTTCGGAGGCTGAAGAAACCCATCTCGCCCCTGTCACTGAAGCGCTAGCACGCTCTCTCTCCCTATCGGAGTCCACATCGGTCAACACTGAAAGACCTACCACTCCTCCTCTGTGGCAGGACCCTCCAGAACTACCTGAAGCCTCTTCGTCCCTTACCCCTTTCCCTCTTTCCCTTCCTCAACCACCTCTTCCACCCATAGCTGCCAATCCCACTTGCTCTTCAGGAACCATGTCTAACAAACCTGTTGAACTTCATATTTCCCCTCCATCGGTGTTCAATGGAGACTACACCAAGGCTGAACCCTGGCTGGATGAAGTCAGGGTTTACCTTGCCATCAATGCTGAAATTTATAACTCGGCCACCAAGCAAATCGGTTTTGTGCTATCGTACATGAAGACCGGGTCTGCTCTTACATGGGCCCACACCTATAGAACCAAGGCCTTATCGGACACTACCCTTGACCTCGGAACCTTTGACCAATTTGTAAAAGAGTTCTGAACTTCTTTCAAACACCATGACATGGTAGCCAATGCCCTCTCTTGGCTGACCACTACCAGAGTCAGAGCAAAAGGCGGTGACTACACTGCTGCCCTCCTCACGTATAATGCCAACTTCCAGGTGAAGGTCGCCATCGCAGGAGTCATGCAAGAATCGGTTCTTATCTCCTATTATCAGATGGGGATCCCCTCTGTACTTATGGAGAAGGTTATGGGACTAGAGACAGTGCCAACGACTATCTTAGAGTGGCAGAAGAAGGCATTGTCTATTCAGACTCAGTGGGATCAAGCCCAGGCCATCAAGAAACGACAGATGGTTCACTTGCTGTAACAGGTTATAATTTTCGCAATTAGCCTAACACTACATATCAGCCTAGTGCCACTACCAAAGCCCTGTGATACAGGCAACCAACGGACTCAGTCGTGAGCGAGTCTCACTAGTTATCTTATCTTATCTTGTTCTCTCTATTTTATTCTCCTCTCTTCTCTTTATAGTTATATTTGATCTCCAGATCCGATCTCTGGTTTATCCCAGGATCTGCCCAGGATCTCGGACCCTATGTCTGCACAGCCTTTCTTTCATTTCCATGCTGTGTATGGCTATGTTGCCTCACTTATTTAATCACCATGCACACAGCCTCAAGGCTATGCGCTTCGCTTCCATTTGATGCACAGCCCAGTGCTGCGCATTCATCTCTGTCTCACAGCCTTGATGGCTATGTCTCATCTACCCATATTTATCTACTGATCTCAGACCTACGGTACACATGTACAAACAGTAGTCAGTAGTATATAAGGGTGAAGTCCCAGCCAGTGATCCTCAGTTTAGATCACTTGGAGTTTTCCCTCATTGGACCTCTCCTCTGAGTGATACAAATATCCTCATCTCTCCCTGATTGAAGTGGCAACCTGGTGCATTGTACATACGAAGCCTTTGAGGTTGTTTCACTTGCCATATACTCCCTGTGCTCCCTCTATTACTCACAAGGACCCCAACACCATGGAAGTCGATGCAGTCAAGGTCGGAAAGCTCACTCCGGAAGAGAGAGCCTGATGCTTCAAAGAAAACCTGTGCTTCCAATGCCGAAAACCCGGGCATACCACTGCCAATTGCAAGGTGGTGTTCCCTCCTCGACAAAGACCCAATCTGCCACTGTATGTTCAAGCCCAGAAACCCAAAGTACAACAGGTCAAGGCCGAGGAAGATGTTCCGAAGCTGATTGACATAGAAAATGAGGACGAAAGCGAAATGGTGGGACGTGTACAGATCGATATGGGTTTTTAGAAGGGAGGCCTCAACCGACGCAAGTCACCTTCCATACGAGTGTGCAAGTTGTATCCACTAGCTCCAAATCTATCCGAATTCCATTACAACTCATTCAACCCACACACTCGCTTAAAGCCGTCGACACCTTTGCGCTCATAGACTCCAGAGCAGATGTCAATTGTCTCGATATGATGTTCACCCGGAAAAACAGAATACCAGTATCTCGCCTTCAACAACTGGTAGTAGTATGAAACGTGGACAGGTCCGTCAATAGATCCAAACAAGTTCTATACTCCGCCCGACTCTTCGTCAATATCAATGGAGTCGCTGTCCAACAACACTTCCACGTCATGAACTGCAGCTCCCACAACGTTATCCTCAGGATTCCATGGTTGAAACGAACCAACCCTCATATCAACTGGATCAAGAAAACGCTTGAAGTTGATGAATCTCTAGACGAGTTGAAGGATCTCCATCGACTCTACAAAGACGACTTGAAAAGGCATAACGACCATTTCAAGAAACCGACACCCACTGTTCTGATCAAACACGTGATTCGGTCTATGGAAACCGACCAACATTTGTTCAACTACATCAACGAATGGACCCCCAGAATGTGGCAAATCGACATCCGCCAACATGCCATCCATTGAGGATGAATTCCCTCCAAGGATGGACGATACCTCCCCACGACCTCTATTGCAGCCACCACCACCTCCACTCAGCTTGCCGCGGATGCAAATAAACTCAAGACTGCCACAGTTCTTCCTGAAGCGTTCTCTGCATTCAAGGATGTGTTTGCGAAGGAGTCATGTGACCATGTTCCTCCGTCTCGACCGTATGATCACGAAATCAACCTGAAACCAGAGTTCAAAGCCCGGATAGCCATCCCATACAAACTTGACGCCACCCAGGAAAAGGCACTCGATGAATTTCTTGACGAGAATTTAAAAGCCAGGAAAATTAGGCCCTCCCAATCGGAGCAAGTGTCACCCTTCTTCTTCGTCCAGAAGAAGGACGGAAAATTGAGACCATGCCAAGACTACCGATACGTCAATCAGCACACAGTCCGCGACGGGTACCCACTACCCCTTATCTCCTCCCTGATCGACAAACTCAAGGGGTCTAACGTCTACACCAAGTTCGACGTCAGGTGGGGGTATAATAATGTTCAAATAAAAGACGGCCACCAGTGGAAAGCTGCCTTTAACACCCATAGAGGGCTCTTTGAGCCCACGGTAATGTTTTTTGGCCTTATCAATTCCCCAGCGACCTTCCAGCGGTTTATGAATGACTCGTTCTGAGACATGATCGCAGAAGGATGGCTTATCATCTACATGGACGACCTACTCATCTTTTCAGCCGATGACAAGGTCCATGAAGAAAGGACATGTCGAGTCCTCCAGCGAATGCAAGAACTCGACTTACACTTGAAGCTCGAAAAATGCACCTTTGCCGCAAAGGAGATAGATTACCTCGGGCTGGTAATCCACGATGGGCAGTTGGCAATGGACCCAGTCAAACTTGATGGCATCAATAAATGGCCGGCACCCCAAATGCTTACCCAATTACGCTCGTTTTTGGGTTTTACTAACTATTACAGGAGATTCATTCCTGACTATTCCAATCTCGTCCGTCCCCTCCTTCTTCTCACCAAAAAAGATGCACGATGGGAGTGGACCAATGAATGTGAACAGACATTCCAGAAGCTTAAAATGGAGTTCCAGGCCAAACCTGTCCTGGTCCTCCCCGACACCTCCCGACCCTTTGCCATCGCCTCCGATGCTTCCGCCTTTGCCTCTGGGGCAATTCTTCTCCAAACTGACGCCAATGGCAACTGGCATCCCATTTCCTACTATGCTAAATCGTTCTCGGATGTGGAACGAAATTATGACGTCTATGACAGGGAGCTCCTAGGCATCATTCGTGCCTTGAAAGAATGGCGTCATTACCTTCATGGAGGCTCCTTCCCTGTTCAGGTTTTTACCGATCACAAAAACCTGTTATACTTTAAACAACCCCAGCATCTGAACCGTCGTCAAGCACGATGGCTACTCGACATCGCTGACTTCGACCTGAAACTCATTCACATCGAAGGAAAACTCCTCATTGGCCCTGATGCTCTCTCCCGCCATCCCGACCTTTTCCCCTCAGGGACGGACAACAAAGGGGTAGCATTACTCCCCCCTTCCCTCTTTGTTAACCTTATCAACACAGCGCTGGTTGATAAGATACGCCACTCTTCTTTGTCTGATAGCGTTGTTCTCCAACACTTGCAACGCATTGAAGACCTCCCAGCAGCACTTTGTGGCCACTTAGCCGATTTTCAGATGGTCAATGGTGTCCTCACATACCAGGGCTGCACCTATGTTCCACCCGAACATCGGCATGCAATTCTCACGCAATGCCACAATCACCCTTCCGCGGGCCACCCTGGATACCTTAAAACGCAACAATTGATGGCTTCAGAATGTTGGTGGCCCAGCCTAGCCTCCTATGTCCGACATTTCATTGCTGGCTGCGCTCAATGCCAAGCAGCCAAAGTCAACACTCACCCTTCTTGTCCACCTTTGACTCCCATCCGCTCCTCTGCCCAGCGTCCCTTTCAACAACTCTCTTGTGACCTTATCACGGGTCTTCCTCCCTCCACTGGTTTCGATGCGTTACTGGTCGTGGTCGACCATGGCCTTACAAAGGGGGTGATTTTGTGCCCTACTACCACCTCTGTGTCCGCTGAAGGGATAGCGGACCTTTTTTTCCACAAGGTTTACAGACGTTTCAGACTTTACTCGAAAATCATCTCCGATCGAGGCCCACAGTTCGCATCCACCTTCACTAAAGCCTTAGGGAACCTATTGGGCTATGACCTCGCTCTATCCACTGCTTACCACCCTCAAACCAACGGAGAAACCAAGAGGGTGAATCAGGAGATAGAGACCTATCTCCGCATTTACTGCAACAACTCCCCATCCACTTGGGCGGAATCTATTACCCACACGAAGTTCACCCATAACCATAGGCCTCACTCTGTTACTGGTAGATCACCATTTTTCCTCATGATGGGATACGAGCCCATTCCTCTCCCGTCTATCCTCAAACCATCCTCGCAAACACCGGCGGTAGACATTCGTATCAAGGCTCTGTTAGCAGCACGTGACGAAGCTCTAGCAGCCCATGAACTTGCCCACCAAGTCATGACCAACCAGAACCGCTCCAAGTTCCACCTGTTCCAAAAAGGGGATAAAGTTTGGCTGGAAGCCCGAAATCTAAAATGTTCTGTCGCCTTCCTGAAGTTGGCTCCCAAACAAGAAGACCCCTTTACCATTACCCAGGTACTGTAACAAGCCCAAGGAGGAACTCATTAAGGGCGAGGCAAACCTCTAACCCTAACCCCAAGTGCACGGCATTGGAGGGCCACCCGATGATGCGCTAACGACGATCTAGAGAGAAGATCCGGGTATGACGTCCGGTAACGGTGTAGACAATGAAGGAACGAATGGATAGTCAAGTATGAGCCATCGCACTGGAAGGGAAGCATGTAGCAGCAGCAGCCACTCCCCCTTAGACCCAGGCTATGCACAGGTTGACAAGACTGGGGGGAAACCCAGTCCGTCTCACCATGCCCTATATATATGCAGAGAGGCCAGTGCACAGACCATGCTGTGCTGTACCCCTGATACT
>JBBPJV010001204.1:0-10613 GCA_038088915.1 Sutorius aff. eximius
CAAGCTGTGCCAAGCCTGTACATGAATAATTACTTAAATAGATAGTGCCTGTGATATGACTAAATATGTGATGTCCAAAGGGAGTATCATGTGATCCTAGGAGGTCACATGACCGGAAAAGATGCGAGTCACATGACAGGTCAAGTGACCAACCGATCATGTGATCTATAGTACAGTAAATAGTGTAGTAAAGTGTACAGTCCGAAGGTAATAAGTAAAAAGTGTACAGAAGTGTAGGAAAGTGTACGAAAAATTAAGCTAATAAGGAAGTGTTTTGTAACATTTACACATTTATGAATCTAAGAACAATAATTTGTGTGATTCGAACATTAGCGTTTCACCTCCTGTAGTATTTAATTCACGTAGTCTTGTATCTGAGGGAGCGTCCAGCAATGGCGTGGCTGCCAGAAATAAAGCAGTGCTTAATTCTCCCCAAAAACAAAAGAAAAAATTACATAAAGTACCTAGCGACGATACAGACATTTTTCATATCTACGATATCTATGAAACCCTCGAACCGACCGGCTTCACACGGTCACAAGGACCTGTCGAGTTTTCACTTGACACCAAAATATATGGGTTCACCACCCATGAAGGCAAACGGCACTGGACCGAAATAGGCAATACCCCGGCCTTACTCGATTCAGGGGCAACTCACACGTTCATCGACTCTACATATGTCAATGAACACAATCTCGAACGAATCTCGCTTGGCTGAGAATTTCACGTCCTCAATGCCGATGGTTCCGACCAGGCCATCGGCCATATTCATGAAAAAGTGGCCCTTACCATAGTAGTCAAAGACGAAAATGGAAACCCCCATATGGAAGCAATCGATACCTTCATATCATATTTGGGTAACCAGGATCTGATTATCGGCTATGACTGGCTTGCACGTCACAACCCCAACGTCAACTGGGTTGACAAGAAAATTTCCTTCTCTCGTTGCACGGATCGATGCTGTGCTCACCCGATACTAAACCTTCGATCAATCCCAGTTGAAGAAGAAGAAAAGTTAAAATCAGAAGTACCTCAAGAATACTGGGATTATCTTGACGTATTTTCTGAGCAAGAATCACATCGCATGCCCACCAGGAAACCATGGGATCATGCTATAGAACTCGAACCCGGATTCATCAAGAAGAAGGGTCATATTATTCAACTATCCGACACCAAACTAGAAGAAGTTCAGGTATTTATTGAAAAAGAGCTCAAAAAGGGTTATATCCGACCCTCGAAATCGGATCAAACGTCACCAGTCTTCTTCATTCCCAAAAAGGATGGTAAGAAGCGTATGGTAATGGACTATCGTTATTTAAACGAACATATGAAAAAGAATAACTATCTGCTACCACTAATTCCTTCGTTGATTGATAGGTTGAAAGGAGCGGATATGTTCACGACCCTAGACTTGCGCTGGGGTTATAACAATGTTCGTATTAAAGAGGGTGATGAATGGAAAGGGGCATTCACCACTCCTATTGGAGCTTACGAACCCCTGGTAATGTATTTTGGAATGTGTAACTCACCAGGCACTTTCCAGAATATGGTAAACGATATCTTTTCAGACATGTATGCAGTAGTAGTTATTTATATCGACGACATCATGATATTTACGTCGAAGAAAACAAAAGAAGAGCATACGCAGGTGGTTCGCGAAGTCCTACAAAGGTTACACAACAATGATCTCTATTTAAAGCCTTCAAAGTATTTCTTCCACAAAGACCAAGTAGATTATTTAGGAATGCTCGTATCTAAGGAGGGGGTAGAGATGCAAAAGCCAAAAGTCCAGGCGATTACCGATTGGCCTACTTCCCGTAACTTAAAGCAACTCCAATCGTTCCTCGGAATGGCGAATTATTATTGCTGTTTCATTCAAGGATTTGCCAACGTGGCTAGACTGCTCAATAACTTAACCCGAAAAGATACGCCGTATATATGGTCTGAGGAATGTGAAGCAGCATTCCAAAAATTAAAAGAAATCATTACTTCATCCCCGCTGCTCACATACCTGGACTCGTCCCAACCTGTTCGCATCGAATGCGATGCATCCGACATCGCCACTGGAGTGGTGTTATCATATCAGTTGCCCGACGGAAATTGGCATCCTGCCGGTTTCATCTCACATTCCTTCGACGCCGCCGAACGTAACTACCCTATCTACAATAAGGAGTTACTTGCAATCATTCATGCCCTCAAAGAGTGGCGACACCATTTTGTTGATCGAGACCATTTTAAGACCTGGACTGATCATCGAAACCTTGAGTTCTGGAAAAAATCCCAGGACTTATCCCCTTGTCAAGCACGCTGGCATGCATTTCTGATGGAGTACAATTATACAATATTGTACAAACCAGGCCCCACCAATGGTCGTGCAGATGCATTGTCCCGCCATCCCGACCATGGCGAAGCAGCAGAAGATATTAACAAAAATGTAACAATGCTTCCCCCCGCTGTCTTCGCTTCTAAGCAGGCTACCCTCTCTTCCAAGATCTTTGATGAGATCGTCGAACATTCCTATGAACTCAACGAAGATCATTACGGGTATGATCTCGATTCTTCCCTCAGTTGCTATAAAAACAGTCGCAACCAAGTATTCGTCCCCAAGGATCTGAGATCCAAAGTGTTACGATACATATTTAATTTTCCTAACCCTCAAACGCGAACACTCATAACTATCCATTTTTCTCTTTACTTTGTCACACAGGTCACGTGACTTTCCCCTATCTTTCCTTTCCCACGATCATGTGACTAGGGCCTGGACTCCATGACGTCAGATCATGTGACTGGTCTAGAACCATGATGTCATAGATAAGAGCCCCTTCTGCTATTGGCTGTACCTTTCTTTATCTATCGTACCATTCCTATTATATATTAGTCATGTATTACTAAGTAGTCTTGGCATGTGTATATATACCTGGGTGATACTACGACTGCTCCTCAGTCTAGTTCACTTGGGCATTATCTGGGATCACTCCTAGGCTTAAGTGGAATACCTAGCTCTCCTTCACCCTTGCCCGTGTACATCGTTGCACGTGTTTCTCCTCTTTCCTCTTTATCGTAAAATGTTGCAGAGCGTCATAATCTGTTCTTGTCATTCCACCTCGTCGCCGCTTTAGTATAGGTTGTGGTTCCATTTCACGAAGTTATTAAACTCTATCACGAATCTCCAATCGCAGGTCACCCAGGAAGATCTCATACTCTCGCTTCTATCCAACGGCATTATAATTGGCAGAACATTGCCAAGGATGTCAATATGTTCATTGACCACTGTCATGGCTGTGCCATGTCCAAAATCGTCTAATAAACAGCCTGCTGGCAAGCTGATTCCCCTCCCAGCCCCCAAACACCCCTGGCAGGACATTTCAGTGGATTTTATTACAGACTTACCAGACTCGAATGGGTATAACGCTATTATGTTAGTCATAGATAGATTTTCCAAGGAAGTCGTATTTATCCCTTGTACTAAAACATTCTCGTCATTAGATATGGCACGTTTATTTAGAGATAACGTGTGGTGTACACACGGACTCCCGAACACTGTAGTTTCTGATCAAGGCCTCCAATTTGTTTCAGAGTTCACACACGAGCTTTGCAAACTGCTCGGGATCAAGCAGAAACTTTCGACGGCTTTTCACCTGCAAATGGACAGGCAAACCGAATGAGTAAACCGCAACCTAGAGCAATACCTCCACCTCTATGTCGCCAAGAAACAATCCGAGTGGGCAGAATGGCTCAAACTGGCTCAGTTCCAGCACAATAACACCCTCACTGCGGCTACCAGCACCATTCCTTTTGCCGTTACCCACAATTATGCCCCTCGGATGGGTTTTGAAAACCCAGCGACCTTCCACCAATTCAGTCATGACTTAGCTCATTCCCACGAAGAGGTTCATTCGGCTCTGGAAGCTACATGAACTAGAATGAAGGTTTCGGCTGACTCCTCACAATCAGTCAACCCCGAATACCAAGCTGGTCAGCAAGTCTGGCTGTCCTCATCCAACCTCACGCTTCCCTATGCTTCACGGAAGCTCTCTCCTAAATGGCTCGGTCCATACCCTATAACCTGTGTCCTTCCTAATGCAGTCGAACTGCGTTTACCAGCTTCCATGAAGATCCACAACGTTGTCAACACATCTCGCATAAAACTTTATAGAGAACCACTCGAAGGGCAATCTGTGATTTGCCCAGACCCCATTGTGGTCACCAAGGACCATCTCGTAGAGTACGAGGTTGACTCCATCGTGGATTCTCGGCTCAAATGTGGCAAGCTGGAATATCTTGTTCATTGGAAGGATTGGAATATAACTGACCACACATGGGAACCTGAGGACAACTTGGCTAATGCGCAGGATGCAATTTGGGATTTCAAATCTTCTCATTCCTCCGCCCCTCGTCATGTTCGTGGCGTCACTTTCACCGAATTCTCTTCTTTATTTAGGCTGTATGAAAATTTCACTGCTACTCCTGACTGTTTCTCTCGCCTGGAAGTCGAGACGTAAGGAGGGGATAGTGTTATGAACTTGTTCCCTTAAAATTAACTACACTACTTACTCACTCATAGTCTAACTTTTCATCTCTATATTTTGTCACAACAGGTCACATGACTTCCCCCTATCTTTCTTTTCTCACGATCACGTGACCAGATCTAGACTCCTATGATGTCAGATCATGTGACTGGTCTAGACCATGACATCATAGATAAGAGTCTATTCTGCTATTGGCTGTACCTTTTGTTATCTATCGTACCACTTCTCACAATATATTAGTCATGTATTAGTAATAGTCTTGGCAAGTGTATATATACCCTGGGTATAGCTATGACTGTCCCCCAGTCTAGCTCACTTGGGCATTACCTGGGATCTACCTCAGGCCTGAAGTGGGATATCTAGTACTACCTTCTCCTTATTACCTTTGCCTGTGGTAACCAATCCACGTGTATCTCTTTCTTCTATAAATGTTGCCAAGCATCATAGTTGGTTCTGTTCCACCTCGTCATCATTTCACTTGATCTTAGTTAGATCTCATTTCACTTGAGCTAGACTTCTCACAAGGTCGAACTTGCCCCGGACTCCAGGGTTAGGAGAAGTACATGCACCGCTAGAAGGGCATCGGACATACACCCGGAAATCAGTAGTCATACGCTCGTCCGGCATATAAATAAGGATAATGTTGCTATACCCCAAAGAGCATTAGGGGCCCCTCTTCACACGTAGCTGCAAGCACACTGGTTGACTGGTGAAATGGTGTTAAAAAACCGTTAGCTAACCCAGTTCCTTCCCACGTCTGAATTGACGATAAACCACCAACCTCTCTGCAGTTTCCTGCTGCTTTGCGTCAACGGTCTCCCCACAGCTGCCCGGGAGCAATAAGTTTTCTTTTTACAGTTGTATGTCCCCCCGTCGTACCGATCCCTTCAAAACACGTGATCTTGAAATGTTCCTCGCACCTACCACCACACTCTATCCCAACGGTGACCCCGTAGTAACCTTTGCAAACGATTGGCTAGCAGACATATGGTGGAAAAAGAAAATCCATCCCTGTGACCGTACAGTTCTCGCTAATCCTACTATGTGATCACTCCGCCCTTCTCACAAGCTCCATAAACCCTATCGTCGTCCCCAAACAATTTACCTCTATTAAGCAATGTCTTGGCAAGAGGTCAAAGATGAGATCGACAAGATCTTTAATGCCATCAAAATGGAGGATGCCTCCAAAAACCTCAATAAGAAATTCACCAATCCCAGAAAATGGGATGGAAAACAAGCCACATTTAGAAAATGGTGGCTGTTCATTGAACTTTGGGTGTCAACCCAAAAATAGCACCCTCTTAATCTGGACAAGAAAAAGGCCACAGCTGTATGGATGCGGATGGATGGGGACGCAGCAGCATTTGCACATCTCCGTATAAGGAAGTGTCTAGAAAAAGATAAATGGCCATCTTGGAAAGAACTGAAAAAGGACATAGAGAAATATTTCAAGATTGCAGATTACAAAGAAATGGAGTATGCCAAGCTTGAAAGAATAAAACAAGGAAACCACAGAACAGTGGAATTTCTCAACAAATTTCAGTTCTTGAAAGAAGACATTGAAATAGATGATGAAACAGCCATATGTCTCTTAAGGAAGTCGATAGACTATAAAATATATGCTGCGGTCCTACAAGCAGAGGGAGATTTGGACTTCGAAAAAACAATCAACTCCTATGCTGAAATGGGAGAAAGATTTGAGTGAATTCAATATGAACGGGGAATACAATTCCCACAATTCCAGAGACAGGAGTATCAGCCCCAATTCACTCAAACAGGAACCCAACCCGGCAGAGGTGCACCTATGGAAATTGGGGCTCAACAAGCCCAGCAAGCGAAGTGTCCCTTCAATGGGAATTGTTTCAATTGTAACAAGTTCAGGCATCAATCTCGCGATTGCCCAGAACCACAAAATCCCCAAAATCCCTGCACGGCCCAGATCCACCAATTCCAGGATCCACAATATTCCCAATTCAACAATCCAGGCCTATCATGCCCACAATACTCACATCATCCACTTCCCATGCCCCCAGCATCACAAGCTTTGGTCGTATCCTCCCAAACCGCTTGGCCCAGTCAAGGCCACTCGCAGTCCCACCACACCTCGTGGGATAATGCTGAAGTCAAGGCATACTGGCGAGCTCAGCTCGCACAAGAATCCAAGGTAGAGGCCGAAAAGAAGGTCTCTTTAAACTAAATAAGTCTGGTAATCTTTGAGGTACTACTGGACTGAACAAGTCTTCTTTTTCTAACCATTTTTCTTCGTTACCCATTTACGAGTCTAAGAACAATGATTTGTGCAACTCAAACATTAGTAGTCCTTCCCCTGTAATATTTAGTTCGCATAGTTTTGTATCTGAGGGAGCATCCAGCAATGGCACGGCTGCCAGAAATAAAGCAGTGCTTAATTCTCCCCCAAAAGAAAAGAAAAAATTACATAAAGTACTTAGCGATGACACAGACATTTTTCACATTTATGATATTTATGAAACCCTCGAACTGACCGGCTTCACATGGTCACAAGGACCCATCAAGTTCTCACTCGACACCAAGGTATATGGGTTCGCCACCCATGAAGGCAAATGGCGATGGACCAAAATAGGCAATACCCTGGCCTTACTAGATTCAGGGGCAACTCACACGTTCATCGACTCCACATACATCAATGATCACAATCTGAAACGAATCTCGCTCGGCCGAGAATTTTGTATACTCAATGCTGATGGTTCCGACCAAGCCATCGGCCGTATCCGTGAAAAGGTGGCTCTCACCATCGTAGTCAAGGACAAAGACAGAAACCCCCATATGGAAGCAATAGATGCCTTCATATCATATCTGGGCAACCAAGACTTGATCATTGATTACAATTGGCTTGCATGTCACAACCCTGATGTCAACTGGGTTGACAAAGAAATATCATTCTCTCGCTGCATGAATCAATGCCGTGCTCACCCAATCCTAAGCCTTCGATCCATCCCAGTCGAAGAAGAAGAAAAATTAAAAACAGAAGTACCTCAAGAGTACTGGGACTACCTTGATGTGTTTTCTGAGCAAGAATTGCATCGCATGCCCACCAGGAAACTGTGGGACCATGCCATAGAACTAGAACCTGGATTCATCAAGAAGAAGGGTCATATCATCCAGCTTTCTGACACCGAGCTAGAAGAAGTTTGGATATTTATAGAAAAAGAACTCAAGAAGGGTTATATCTGACCCTCGAAATCGGATCAAACATCACCTGTCTTCTTTATCCCCAAAAAGGATGGTAAGAAGTGCATGGTAATGGACTATTGTTATTTAAACAAACACACAAAAAAGAACAATTACCCGTTGCCGCTAATTCCTTCATTGATTGACAGGTTAAAAGGAGCAGATATGTTCACAACCCTAGACTTGTGCTGGGGTTACAACAATGTTTGTATTAAAGAGGGTGATGAATGGAAAGGGGCATTCACCACTCCTATTGGTGCTTACGAACCCCTGGTAATGTATTTCAGAATGTGCAATTCTCCAGGCATGTTCCAAAATATGGTAAACAACATTTTCTCGGACATGTATGCCATAGTGGTTATTTATATCAATGATATCATGATATTTACATCAAAGAAAACTAAGGAGGAACATTCACAGGTCATACGAGAAGTTCTTCAATGACTATGTGATAATGACCTGTACCTCAAACCATCAAAGTGCTTTTTCCACAAGGATAAAGTGGATTATTTAGGAATGGTCGTATCTAAGGAGGGGGTGGAAATGCAGAAACCAAAGGTTTAGGCAATATCTGATTGGCTCACTCCCTGTAATTTAAAACAACTCCAATCATTCCTCAGGATGGCGAACTACTATCATCGTTTCATTCAAAACTTTGCTGATGCAGCTAGACCGCTCAATAATTTAACTTGAAAAGATACCCCTTATGTATGGTCTGAGGAATGTGAAGTGGCATTCCAAAAATTAAAAGAAATAGTTACTTCATCTCTGCTGCTCACTTACCTGGACTCCTCCCACCCTGTCCACATTGAATGCGACGCCTCGGACATCGCTGTCAGAGAATCTGAGATTCAGCCACCCGGTACGGTGACACAGCTACTCGTTATGTAATCATGTAGTTACTTCGCACTCAGTGTACTGTTGGATACTCTAGTGACTTAACTGAGTATCCAACAGGTATGTAGCTACACTTGCCAATTCTAGTGACTTAACTGAGTATCTAACAATTGCCACTGGAGCAGTGTTATCATACCAACTCCCCGATGGAAACTGGCACCCTGCTGGTTTCATCTCACACTCTTTCGACGCTGCCGAATGCAACTACCTGATCTATGATAAGGAGTTGCTCGCTATTATCTGTGCTCTGAAAGAATGGTGTCATCACCTCGTTGACCGAGACCATTTTGAGATCTGGACTGATCATCGAAACCTTGAGTTCTGGAAGAAACCCCAGGACTTATCCCCTCGCCAAGCGCACTGGCATGCATTCCTGATGGAGTACAACTACACAATATTGTACAAACCAGGCTCAACCAATGGTTGTGCAGATGCATTGTCCCGCCATCCCGACCATGGCAAAGCAGTGGAAAATATCAATAAAAATGTTACAATGCTTCCCCCTGCTGTCTTTGCTACTAAGCAGGCTACTTTATCTTCCGAGATCTTTGATGAGATCGTCAAACATTCATTCGAACTTGATGAAGACCATTACGGGTACAATCTCAATTCATCCTTAGGTTGCTATAAAAACACATGCAACCAGGTATTCATTCCCACAGATCTGAGATCTAAAGTTATTAAACTTTACCATGAATCTCCAATTGCAGGTCACCCCAGAAGATCTCATACACTCGCTTCCATCCAATGGCATTACAACTGGCAAAACATTGCCAAAGATGTCAATATGTTCATTGATCACTGTCATGGCTGCGCCACCTCCAAGTCTTCAAATAAATAGCCTGCAGGCAAGCTTATCCCGCTTCCTGCCCCCGAACATCCCTGGCAGGATATTTCGGTAGATTTCATTACGGACTTACTGGACTCAAAAGGATACAATGCAATTATGGTCGTTGTTGATAGATTTTCTAAAGAAGTAGTATTTATACCATGTACAAAAACATTCTCATCGTTAGATACAGCTCGATTATTTAGAGATAACGTGTGGTGCACACACGGACTCCCAAATTCCATAGTTTCTGACCGTGGCCCCCAATTCATTTCAGAGTTCACTCGCGAGCTTTGCAAATTGCTCAGGATCAAGCAGAAACTTTCAACGGCTTTTCACCTGCAAACAGACGGGCAAACGGAATGAGTAAATCGCCACCTCGAGCAATACCTTTGTCTCTATGTCGCCAAAAAGCAATCCAAGTGGGCCGAATGGCTCAAGCTGGCTCAGCTCCAGTACAACAACACCCTCACTTCGGCTACCGGCACCATTCCTTTTGCCGTTACCCACAATTACGCCCCTTGGATGGGTTTTGAAAACCCGGTGACTTCTCACCAGTTCGGTCGTGATCTGGCTCGTTCCCATGAAGAAGTTCATTCCGCTCTGGAAGCTACATGAACAAGGATGGAGAACTTGGCTGATTCTTCTCATTCAGCCAATCCTGATTACCAAGTTGATCAGCAGGTCTGGCTATCCTCGACAAATCTCATGCTTCCCTACACCTCTCGGAAGCTATCCCCTAAGTGGCTTGGTCCATATCCAATCACCCACATCCTTCCTAATGCAGTCGAGCTGCGTTTACCAGCTTCCATGAAGATTCACAATGTCGTCAACACATCTCATGTAAAACTTTATAGAGAACCACTCGACGGGCAATCTGTGATTCGCCTGGACCCTATTGTGGTCACCGAGGACTGTCTTGTAGAGTACGAGGTTGATTCCATTGTGGACTCTCGTCTCAAATGTGGCAAGCTGGAATATCTTGTCCATTGGAAGGGCTGGGATGTAACTGACCACACTTGGGAATCCGAGGACAACTTGTCAAATGTGCAGGATGCCATCCAGGATTTTAAATCATCTCATTTCTCCACTCCTCATCATGTTCGTGTTGTCACCTTCACTGAATTTTCTTCTTTGTTCAAGCCGTA